>BDUI01015466.1:31667-44722 GCA_002335545.1 Apodemus speciosus
TCTGTCTGTCTGTCATTTTTTTCTTTCTCCTGTTTTTTTCTTTTGATGGGAAACAGAGAAGTTTTTTTTTTCCCCCTGGGGTCAGGGGAAAGGAGGTGATCAAAAGGATTGGGAGAAATTGAGGAAAGTGAAATTGTGTTTGTGATGTAATACATGAGAGGAGAATAAAAATTTTTGAAAATTTATAAAGATTTTACATTCAACTGAAACAATAAAAAACAGTAAGCCGGCAAATTGTCACATAAAACCTATTGTTTGAAATCACGAGGCAAGTTTCAGTAAAAATTTTAATATCAATTTAGTATCAATTATGTGACAATGTAAAAATAATCACATCTATTGAATATAGATTGCTTATTTAATAAATGATGGCAAAGTTGAAAATGTCTAAAATTATCCCAGTTTACTTTTTTGTATGTTTTCATATTTGTGCAATAGACATGGTTCGATTAACTAGGAACTTTCCAGAGAACCTCTCTGCTAAGGTTTCCAAAATTGAACAAGGTCTTAAAATGAAAAAGAGAAGGACAAGAAAAGCTTGCATTTTAGGTGTCTTGAAGATTAGTTTGAGAAAATTCAGCTAAATTGTATACTTTTGATGTCTCTGCTTTCAAGTACGCCCAGACTTGGAGCTCTGGTCTAAATACAAGGACACTGAATACCTCTATTTCAAAGCCTTTCATTCCTCAGGATGAGGTGTTCTGTTCTTTGAAATGTAACATTCCAATTCCCTTATGATCAAATGTTTTTTGAAAAAGAACAGAAGCTTCTTAAATGTTGTTATAACCAAGAAAAATTACAAAGAAAAGAAAGAGGAAAGAAGGAGAAGAAGGAGAATAAGAAACAATTACAAAAGAATAGATTCTTGCTTAATCAGAACTAAAAGGCAAAGGGGCACTTACAAAGTAGTTTCATCCAAGAACAAAAATCAACAGAAAACCTCAAAGCTGGATCTAAACACAGCATATGAAAGGAGGGTCCCAGTCTGGAAAGACCAGAAGAGATGGTTATGTAAATTTTTAACCCAATTAATTTAATATAGATATAAAATTATTTAGAAATGGGACTGGGGAAACAAAACATAAACCGCTAAGGCTTTATTTTTTGTATCTGTCAAAGGATGATAAAAATGTCTAATTTTAGTTAAAATACTGCAAAATTTAGATAACAATTAGTAAAAAAAACGGTCTGTGTATGCCTATGTAAACACATGCACATACCTACATGATATGCAGAGAAATATGCAAAATCATGCTTCATAAAGTAGAATATGACCAGTTCTTCAATTCATTTACTCCTTCTTCAACCACCAAGTGTTTGGCATCCTATGAACCACACATGGTTGAGGTACTTACTGGTAATGCCTGAATAGATGTACCGTAGGAGCCAAAGCCCAACCACGTCTATTCTATATCAAGCTATGTAAGGGAAAGGGGCTATCAAATTTGTTGGCATCTAATTTCTTTCTACAAGTATTAGCATTTTTAATCTGTATTAAATTATAGTCCAAATGACTTCAAGTTATTTTAATTATTTGAGTGTGTCATTAAAGTATTTTGAACGTCCCCTGACAACCATTCACCTTACAACTTCCTCACCTTTCCCACCAAATTTTGAGATGGCTTCATCTTTCCTTTCCTCATTGAGTCTGTTTTGTCCTGCCCAGCCGATCTTTGGATTGGGGCCTTAACTGGTGTGTGGTCAGCCTACCAAGGGTCACATCATCAAAATAACTGCTTCCTCAGAGCAGCTTTAAAAAAAACTAATAGTTCCTCAGATAATAGTAGAATTACATATCCACCCTCCTTCCCTCTCTGGCAGAATTTAACCTTTTTGAAACTTGTACCTATCTTGTACATGCATTCATGATCACTAAGAGTGCAAATGTGAATATGTTTCGCTGTATCTGAAAATACTGTTTCTTTAAAGTTACCCATTACTTCTGGATCTTGCAATCTTTGTGGTCTCTCTTCCACTGCAATCTAAGTGCCCTGAGGGGAGATGTCAATGTCCAACTATGAGTAAGCACCTGCAGACTTTTATTCTCGCTATACTAACCAGAATTATGCTTAATGGCCATAGAACGTGTTAATGGCCAGCTTCTCTGATGAGGGTTGTAAGATGTCCTGATGTGGGTGTACAGCAGTAAGTCATTAGGTGTCAGTACTACATCCATTTAGCAGTATAATAGTAGCAGGTTTTTCCCCAGGACCTAGGACCTACCTAATCACAGATGTTTAGGCACTTTAGCGATGCTAGCTATCAGTTCTATTTCATGAAGCAAGCCTTTTATATCTAACCAGAAAGTGGAGGGTTACTTGTATAACTTTGGTGCCACCATTGCACTAGTGGGCCTATTTTCTCTGAGCAGTCATTTCGGATTGAGGCTTACCTTTCTCCTCTAGCCCTTTGCATATTACTGTCCATGATTTCTATTCAGTAGAGATGGTGTGTGTAGGTGAGAATGAAGTGCTGTCTCCACACTTTATTATTTAAGCATGTGGTTTCTGTCATCAGCAATAGTGTCTTCTTGTCAAGTTCTAGAGGGTAGTCAGAATTATTGAAAACAGCCTATAATTTGTGGTGTTTTATAAAAGCCCTCTACACACAAATTTAAAAATCTGTGTGTGTGTGAGAGAGAGAGAGAGAGGGAGAGAGAGAGAAAGAGAGAAAGAGAGAGAGGAAGAGAGAGAGAAAGAGAGAAAGAGAGAGAGAAAGAGAGAGAGAGAGCTGAAATTTCTGTAGTAACAGGTTCCAAAAACTCAGCAATTAAAAACTAAAATTATGAAATTGACAAAATGGCTATAGCTGGAAATAATCATTCTGAGCAAAGTAGCCCATGCACAGAAATATAAACCCCAGATTTTCTTTCATTTCTAGGGGTCAATTTTGAATCTTCCAATGTGTGTGCTTGATTTAGAATACCCAAAGAGAGGGAGATAGGAAACAGTATTATAAATGGTTAAAAGGGAACAGTGGATTGAATTATTTTCAATTGATATATCATTTATTTTTCTGGTACTGTGACAAAATATTGACAAGAAGTACCTTGACAAAGAAAAGATTTGTTTTTGACTTGCAGTCGAAAGCGTTACAGTGCCTCACAGCAGAAAATGTATGGTAGAAGGAGGAGAGACGGGTGGTCACATAGCATCTGCACTTAGGAAGAAGAGAGAGAAGTGGAGGGGGGGCCATTGCAGAATACGCCAAGGCTCATTCCGAGTGACTCAAGTCCTCCATCAAGGGTTTATTTTCTAAAGGTCCGACAACCTTAGCAAACAGCACCACCATTTGGAGCCATATTCAAACCTAGGGGTCTGTAAAGGAGCTTTCACATTCAAAGCCCACCAATTACTTATAAGTGTTTGTGTTTCATAAACTAGTGCACATTACATTTTAAAACAAAAATCCTCAAACCAGCAATTACAAAACCCAGAGATGGGTTAAAGATGGAAAGGCTAGAAAAAGGAAGTTAGAATAATATGTATGGGTATATTAAGTTAACACTCTACAATCTTAAATGTAACAGTTATATAAACATAAGAAGGTTTTATAAATAAAATATGTCCATAAAAGTGTATTGGTGGATCTCAGTATTTTGATTAATTAATTTATTCACTTTACATCTCAACCTCTCCCTCTCTGAGAAGGGGGAAGCCCCCTGTCCACCCCCTGGTATCACCCTACACTGCTGTATCAAATCACTGCAGGACTAGGTCTGTCTTATCCCATTGAGGCCAGACAAGGCTGACAAGTGATGGGAACAGGACCCACAGGCAGGCCACAGATTCAGGGACAGCCTCTTCTCCAGTTATTGGAGGGGATCTTGACTTTCTTATTCATGTATTTGTATTTGATAGTCAATCTTGTAATTCTTCAGCATTATGTACATTTATGGAAGATAATAGGAATACGTAATAGGCACATATATCAAATCATGGTTTTCACGGCAAGTAAACCTTGGCAAAAGTGAGTGAAAATATTTTGTTGATTTGAAATAGATCAGACCATTTTTATGCAACATGTTATTTATGTCTAACTCAAAAAAAATATGCACGCATCTCATTTACTAAATTCTACTAGTTCTAAAAAAAAAATTCTCAGATTCTGGGTTAAGGTATTAACTCAATGGTAGGTTAATTGCCTAGTGTGTGTGGGCCCTTTGCTCAGTATCTAGTACTGAAAACAAGAGGCATTCTTCCTCGTATGATCTCTACAAATGAAACTGGCAAGCAAAAATAATTAGATGTGGCGTGGCAATGTCCTCCCTGTAGAGACTAGTGGGCTATTCTTCGATATATGGTTGAGTGCCCATTGCCAATAATCCATGTGTTGGTAGAAATACAATCTTTTTAAATCATTAACTCCACTGTTCAAAATATCTATAAGAGTGGAGAATTTTAATTTCGTTCTATATAATTTATCAAAGCAACCCCACATTTTCATTCTTGGAGCTTCTGTGATTCTTATTTATGAAACAACAGACATTGTTTCTTCCATATTAGTATTGGGAGTTCAAATCAGATACATATCTCTATATAGATTTTCTTACAGATAATCATTAGCACCACTTTAAATCCACAAATTTGATGTGTCCTTTAAAAAAATCAATCTGCTTGAAAAAGTGTCAACTATCAAATTCTCTTTGCCAACACTTTCAGGATTCTCTTTGAATAATAATAATAATAATAATAATAATAATAATAATAATAATAATAAATAGTTATTATATAGGTAGAAATAAAATATTTTTTATTTCTTGTTTACCACAACAAGGGCATATTATTGCTATACTGTTCCTCAGATGGATGCGTTTCCTGTTTCCCAAAAGTCAAACAGTATAATAAGAAGCAAGTTTTCATAGTATAAATGTCATAAAGCATGTATTCATCACTGAAAATTATTTATTATCTGAGTATGTGTTAGTGCTCATGTGCCTACGTGTGCCTGTGGATGTGTGTGTGTGTGTGTGTGTGTGTGTGTGTGTGTGTGTGTGTGTGTGTGTGTGTGTGTGTGAAATGCAGAAATCAACCTCCAATGTCTCTATTTAAGTGCTATTTACTTGGTATGTATTTGTTTCGTGTGGAAACAAGATGTCCCACTAGTCTGGAATAAAAAGATTTGAATAGTCTGGTGGCCCTGTCTCCATCTGTTTCCCTACCTCTGGGATTGAAAGTATATGTACCATGCACAGATTAGGTCTTTATTACATAGATTTTGGGGCACAAGTTGATGTCTTCATGCTTTCACTGAAAGCACATCAAGGCCTGAGCTTTTTCCATAGCATAAAAAGCTTTCTTAACATATTTACCTTATTTGTTTTTAACCAAAAATTTTTAGCATGCTTTGATCAATAAATAATGGTTTTGATAATATAAACTTAAAATGATTTGACATTAATTATGATAAATAATTACACAAGCTTTTAACTTTTACCATGGAAAATGAGCAACAAAAATTTGTAGGTATAAGAGAATATTGCTTTGTTATAAAATGCACAGGAACTGAATTTGAATGTAAGTTCATGGGAAAAATGATAGGCCGTAAAATATATAAAGTATTAAAAAACATTTTCATGTGTTTAAAAGAATAATAAAGGTATTGGCTCACTGTGGTATTGGTATTTCATTTGACACATAGAATAGATAAGAATATAATTTCCACATTGGTACATTCTGATTATTATTCCCTTTAAAATCTTCTCAATTCTAATGAATTTTTTAAATATCAACTTTTAAAATATGTAAAGTTACTTTCAGTTTTCTTTTGATGAGTGCAAACCAAAATTATTTGAAATTTATTAATCTGAACAGTTTAGGTTTTAGTTTCTTAATTATTTGATATATGTATATGATATATGTACAAATATGTATATGATATATATCATATACATATATAAATATTACCTAGTCAATGCTAATAACTTACCTAGCTGTTATGCCATGGGCATTTATGGTTACATAAACACAAAGATTCCCAAATACCAAAGAATTTAGTCTGATAAAAAATAAGGTGGGTGTGTTAGTGTACCCACTAGTTGAAAGTAAAATGCAACTGTTAAAAGAGAGGTCTGGATTCCATATGAATATTAGCTAATAGTAATCAGGTGCTGTGGAGGATGTTGGGAAATAGAATTACATCCTGGAGGAAGAAAATGAATGTGAGAAAAATAATATTTTGAAACATTCACACATGGGTCCTCTCTAGTTCTCCTCTGAGTCATGCCTGGGCAACATTGTCTATGCAAACCATGAAGACAAGGTCACCCAGAAAGAAAACAGGAAACTCAGTATGAAGAAGGAACAACAAATTCTAAGTTCTGTATGCCGGGCAATGGTGATTGAGGTATAAAATGATGTGATTGAGATAAAGTGCCATCAAAATGAAAGTATTCTTCTATGATCCACTTATCAGAAGCAGAAAAATCCTCAGCCTGAGCTGGAGGAGGGGTACATATTTACAGAGCAATAATAGAGTTAAGGGTAAAATAGTATCCACAGCCTACTCTGTCCTACTCTGTCCCACTCAGATATAATTTAGGTACAAAGTAAATCATTTGAGGTACAGCATAATCTGAGTATAAGGGTACTATTCTCCTCTTACTTTATCCATGGACCTGTTGACATGGGCTAAATGAGGAGGTAAAATAGGAAGATGCGGGAAAGACACAAGAAGTGCTCTGTCAAGACGACCAAGGAGGATTCTGAAAACACTTTGCTTTTCTACACAAATCAATTTTTTAATAAGTACAATAAAGATGATAGGGAAAAGGAAGTCATCTGGCACCCTCTAAATGTCACCCCAGGCAAACTAAGGTCTCTTGGCAACAGGGCATGAAGAATATGTTTTCTATTAGGCTTGGCTAATCATAGAAGAGACCAAAGATGGGAAAGGATAGCGCCTAGGGAAGCTAGCCTGGAAGTCATTCGGATCACAGCTGATTAGTTACGCAGTGCATTAGTTACTGTTCTATTGCTGTGAAGAGACACCCTGACCAATGCAATTATTATAAGAGAAGTCATTTAATTGGAGCATGCTTACGGTTTCAGAGGTTTATTCCATTATCATCAGGACAGGAAGCCTTGTGGCGTACAGACAGATGTTGGGGTACTTGCTGAGAACTTCATCCTGAATGTAGTCAGATGAAGGGATTCTGGGCTTTGTATGAGCTTTTGAAATCCCAAAGCCCACCCTCAGTGATATTCTTCCTCCAATAAGGACATATCTAATCCCTCTAACCCTTTCAAATCCTGCCACTCCCTGGTGCCTAAGCATTAACATCTCTGAGCCTATGGGGGATCATTCTTATTCAAACATCCCCTGCTCCTCTCTGCGGAATATGGAGAAAATGTACACACACACACACACACACACACACACACACACACACGAGAGAGAGAGAGAGAGAGAGAGAGAGAGAGAGAGAGAGAGAGAGAGAGAGAAGTGATGAATTTAATCCTGAGAGGATTGAAAAATGTAGACCAACTAGAAAGAGAAACCTAGAAAATTAAGTTGTCTGTCAAGTAGACTGAGTTCCATAAATTGGAAAATCAAATTGACTTATTGACATAAAGCAAGTTACACTTTTGAACATCGGAACTTGTAACTTGAATGCTATAGCTGCTGCACATGAAAGACATTGTATGCCAATCAAGCTGGAGAGTTTGAGTTTATCCTAAAGGCAATGAGAGGAAATTGAAGAACTTCAAATAGAAAGCCGAGAGCAGATGATTTGAGTGTTACAGGATCCATTCCAGCAACAGCGTGGAGAATGGATGTCTGAATTAAGGAACAGAGATATGGCGGATGCAGGGAAGGTAACATGGCAATAAGAATCTTGACCTACTCACAGAAATAAATGCTGCAGAACAGGCCTTATCTGTGACAAAAGAGAAAGACAGAAAACCCTTCACTTGGAAGTCTGCACAAAACACATCTTGGGCTCTCTACTCAGTCTCAGTCAGTGGCGCAAGATTCTGACTTCAACGCTACCACTGATATCCGAAATAAATCGGTGTGTTTTTCCCATACTGGACTTCAAGTTCCCATTCCTGGTCACTCGCTAGCACACCTTCCGACCTTGCATTTAGAAGGTGTTTAGTGAGGTAACCCAATCACAAAAGAACACACATGGTATGTACTCCCTGGTAAGTGGATATCAGCCCAGAAGCTTGAAATAACCAAGATAAAATTCACAGACCAATTGAAGCTTAAGAAGGAAGACCAAAGTATATATACTTAGGTCCTTCTTAGATAGGGTACAAAATACTGATGGGAGGGATGGGAGGAGATACAGAGACAAAGTGAGGAGCAGAGACTGAAGGAAAGGCCATCCAGAAACTGCCCCACCTGGGTGTCCATCCCATATACAGTCACCAAGCAGAGGCACTATTGTGGATGCCAACAAGTGCTTGTTGATAGGAACTTGATATAGCTGTTTCCAGAGAGAACCTGCCAGTGCCTGACAAATACAGAGAGGGATGCTCTCAGCCAACCATTGAACTGATCACAGGGTCCCCTATGGAGGAGCTAGAGAAAGGACCCAAGGAGCTGAAGGGGCTTACAGCCCCATAGGAGGAACAGCAATATGAGACAACCAGTACCTCCAGAGCTCTCAGGAACTTAACCAAAGAGTACACATGCCTCCAGCTTCATGGATAGCAGAGGATAGCCTGGTAGGACATCAATGAGAGGAAGGGCCCTTAGACCCATGAAGACTCATTACCCCAGGGTAGGGGAATGCCAGGTCAGGGAAGCAGGGAATGAGTGGGTGGGCTAGTGAGGGGGGGGGGAGGAATAGGATAAGGGGTTTTCAGAGGGGAAGCAAGGAAATGGGATAGCATTTGAAATGTAAATAAAGAAAATATCTAATTAAAAGAAAAGAGAGAGAGAAGGTGCTTAGTTGCTACTTGCACACAACAGCACTTCCCAATTAAAACTATACCATTTAAAAGTAAATGCTGGGGAATGGAGGAGGCAGTGAGATGGTTCAGCAGGTATCTCTCTTTATCTTTCTATCTGTATTTCTATCTCTGTTTCTGACTCTATCTCTTTGCCTGCCGATGGATCAGAAAGTACATGTTCAGCTACTGCTCAAGCTCCATGACTGTCTACTTCCTACTACAATGATCACAGATATAATCTTCTGGTCTCCTCCAACGGGCTTAGGTCACGTCTCCATCTCTGTCCTCTGTATCATTCTATTCCACTGCTGCTGCTGTTCTTGGTGATCACCCCAATATGAACTGGCATTGACATCTCCAATATGTTGGGGACTACTACCACAACTATGCTTCACCAATAGCCTCTTGAAGGCTCTCTTCATGGTGCCTCAACTTCTTTGCATGACCCCTTCAGTCCTAGACTGTCAACTCTTACTGAGGCTGTACCTTCACCAGGACCTTTCCCTGGCCTCTCACAGTGCCAAGCCTCAGCTGCTCTTCATGAAAATGCCATGCCTTCAAAAGCAGTATAATCTGGGTAAGTCTTAAGCACTACCAAGTCTAGCTAA
Organism: Apodemus speciosus; assembly: GCA_002335545.1. Taxonomy (NCBI): domain Eukaryota; kingdom Metazoa; phylum Chordata; class Mammalia; order Rodentia; family Muridae; genus Apodemus; species Apodemus speciosus. The sequence goes on from BDUI01015466.1 coordinate 41,179, forward strand.
AGTACAAGGTACAACATATCTCTGGAATACAGTTTCTTTGTCCTCTAAATAAATGCTAACAGAAGATTTCACCTTGGTGATGTTGGTCTTTTCCTAACCACAGCTGATTTCTTAGCTCCAGATAACCAGCATCGATGGTCCAAGTAGTCCGTTTTATTCTTGACTCTAAAGACAGAGCCATAAAGCTGCCAGGTAATTCTTCTGAATCTGGAACATGCTCCCCTTTTCCTATTACATTATCACCAGCTTTCTATGTTCCAACTCCTTCACTACCTAAGCTTGGCTGTCCTGGAACTTGCTTTGTAGATTGACCTTGAACTCAGAGATCCATGTAGCTCTGTCTTCTGAATGCTGGGATCAAAACCATGTACTACCATGCCTGGATTTAAACTTTTCTTCACCTAGAACTTTCTCTGTTCCAGGCTGGCCTTGAACTCAGAGATCATTTTACCTTTGTCTCCTGGGATTAAAGGTGTATACCAAGCCGGGTGGTGGTGGCGCATGCCTGTAATCCCAGCACTTGGGAGGCGGAGGCAGGTGGATTTCTGAGTTCTTGAGGCCAGCCTGGTCTACAGAGTGAGTTCCAGGACAGCCAGGGCTACACAGAGAAACCCTGTCTCAAAAATACCAAAAAAAAAAAAAAAAAAAAAAAAAAAAAAAAAGGTGTATACCACCATGTCTGGGAATTTCATGGCCATTGTTCCTCAAGATTCAGATCAAATTCTATGCCTTCCAGCCTCAGCATCTAGATCACAAGTGTGCCCTCCACTTCTGGAATAAACTTATTCCAGATTAAAAGTCCAAATGAAAATGATAACCAAATAATAATGCCTAACACGATGTAAATATTCCTTGTTCAACTGCAAACACAAATACAATATTTTTAGCTGGGCTGGATCTTATCCCAAGGTTACCACTCTCTTAATTCCATTTACTATACTTGAATATGGGATTCAGCTCCACTCTACTTATTGGTGTCCATGTATTTTTTTCTTTATAAGCTTGCTACACTTTATCAAAATGTTCTTCATGAGACTAAGTCAGAGAACAAAGTCTCAGTTGGGCGTTTTTGAGACTTCCTTTATCAATACAGTTTATAAAAATCTCTTTACCTTAGCCTTAGGTAGACTCTTTAGACAAGAGCAAACAGCAGCCACATTTTTCACCAAAATAACACAAAACAGTCTCTAGGCTACATACTGAAATACTTCTTCACTGAAACCTCTTAAGCCAGGGCTGCACAGTTCAATTCACCCACAGTATCAATGCCTTCCATATATGTCCTAAGATGGCCCATTAAGTCCCACTTAAAGCATTCCACTGCTTTTCAAAGTCCCCAAATCTGCATTCTTCCAAACAAAAGGATGGTCAGGCCTTTTACAGCAATACCCAAATCCCTAGTAACAATTTATAGGGTTTCTGTGCTGTAAAGAGACATCATGGCCATGGCAACTCTTATAACAGACATTTAATTGGGTTAACTTACAGGTTCTGAGGTTCAGTCCATTATCATCATGGCAGGAAGCGTGGCAATGTCCAGACAGGCACAGTGCTAGAGGAACTGAGAGTTCTACATCTAGTTCTAAAGGCAAACAGTAGAAAACTGGTTTCAAGGCAGTTAGGAGGAAGCTCTCTCAAGGTCTACTCCAACAGTGGTGCACTTCCTCCAACAAAGCCACACCTACTCCAACAAGGCCGCACCTACTCCAATAAGGCTACACCTCCTAATAGTGCCATTCCCTGGGGCAAGCATATTCAAGCCAGCACACCTATCTAAGACTCCAACCTTAGAGCAGAGTAAGAAAAAGGTAGTATCTGAGAACAGAACTTCATAATTCAAATCCTAGGTATAGACCTTTTCAGCCTCATGATCTTCAATAAGTCAATTTATCTCTATTATCATCTTTACAATGCTTTACTAGTGGGTTCTTCATTAGTCATGCAGGCCACACAAAAAGGGATCCAAAATAACAAAAACATATAGGTGCTAAGAACTGATTTTGTGAAGTCTAGAAATTTCATAAACAAGTTTATGTTTCCAAGTTTCATTTGGTACTGAGGAATTGGTTAGAAAAATTTGTCCTATGCTTGTGTATTTTAATAATGTAATATTTCTATTAAAATCTCAACATGTTGGAAAAGGGGATTTCTTTTACACTGTTGGTGGGAGTATACACTATGGATATCAATATGGATTTCTTCAAAGAGCTAAATGTAGAAATAGTATAATACCTAGGCATAGAATTCTTAGGCATATGCCCAAAGAACACTACACTCTGCAAGAGAGGAACTTACATTTCGACATTCATAGTTTCTCTCTTCATATCACCCATGAATAAAATCTGTCTAGCTGTCCATCAACTGATGAATGGATAATGATATGGAATTCTATTAGCCGTCAATGAAAACAAAATTTACAGGAAAGATTTAGGAAGTGCAAAATACACAGAAGAGAGATAAGTCAATCCTAGGGAGACAAACTGTATTCTCTTCTGCAGGCAGATATTAGAGTCGATTTTTTTCTTTTTTACATTTCTGTGTTTAACCTGGAGTAAGTATCTATACAGGTCAAGAAGAATGAAAATACCTGCAAAAGGTTGGAGAACAACTCTGAATGTGAAGGAAGAAAATCAAATAACAGGGAGGGAGGGAGGGAGAAAAGATGTAAAGGTGAAGGGGTAGAAGAAAAAGGCCTGAGAGTGGGAAGAGGAAAGCTCTGAAGCTAAGGGGTAATAAGGACCTGGTGATGGTCAGAGTTGGGAATTCCACTGAAGGAAATATTTAGGTGGGCATGGGGGGATGAAGGGAGAGTGGGGGTTGGGAGAGAGTCAACCAAACACTAAGGATTTGTTAGAGAGCTATATATAAGCCTTCTCATTTATAAGAACCAAAAGGTATGACAAAGAAAACGGAGCTTGGACAGAGGTGGTCCACCTGAGTGTACAATGCTGCTGCCACAAATCCGAGGCCTTTACATCAAACTCTCAGGACCAAGCACAAAAATGTCTCCTTATGAGTTATTGGCCAGAGAGCCCTGAGAGGCTCTCAAAATAACAAAAGCTATTGCCAATGCTCCACATTGCCCCTGAGAACCAGAAGGTAAGGCCCTATTCTTAAAGACACACTGGGGTTCCATCCCATATAGAGTTAGCAAACCAAGACACTACTGTGGATGCCAACAAGCACCTGCTGATAGGAGCCTGATATAGCTGTCTCCTGAGAGGCTCTGCCAGTACCTGATACAGAGGTGGGTGCTCTCAGGCAACCATTGGATTGAGCACAAGGTCCCCAATGGAGGAGTTRGAGAAAGGACCCAAGGAGCTGAAAGAGCTTGCAGCCCCATAGGAGGAGCAACAATATGAACCAACCAGTAACTCCTGAGCTTCCAGGGACTAAACTACCAACCGAAGAGTACACATGGAGGGACCCATGGCTCCAGCTGCACATGTAGCAGAGGATGGTCTTGTTAGACATCAAAGGGAGGAGAAGCCCTTGTTCCTGAGAAGACTCAATGCCCCAGTATAGGGGAATGCCAGGACAGGTG
>BDUI01015470.1:37199-49951 GCA_002335545.1 Apodemus speciosus
GTGGGCAGACCTGTGACGTCAGCACAGTGGGGCCGTGGCCTGTCAAGGGACACGGGGCCACAGAAGGAAGCTGGGTCGTAAAGGGAATTGGAGGGTAACCTAGGAAACAGCACCGACCTATAAGTCRGGWGATGCTATCCATCCCAAGAAGTATCATCACCCACCTGTTGCTGCCGGCTGTTACTGCAAGGAGCCAGTGTCACGGGGCAGCCCAGGACGTCACCTTCTGCTTGGCAGTCTGCACAGAGGCCAAATCCAGTGTTGTGGAGCTGAAAATGGACATCCACATAGATGTGACTCTGATCTCAACCGAGAAGATGCCTTGAAACAGGTTCTAATCCCCTGTCCTCTCTAGACCTTATCCCAGTGTGTGTGGTTCAGTCACCGTGAGATGAGTCAAGCCAAGACACTTATCTTAAGACAGAAGCCTCCAGAAGGAGTCAGGCCATGGATCTAGCATGGATTATAGGGAAAATGGCTGCCTTCCTCGGGCTGTCAGGAAGACAGGGAGGGAGAGTTCAAAGGCCTCTGAGACCCTGCTGAGCCTATACACAGTTGCCCAGTGTAGAGGGCGAGTGATCTCATCTTGGCAAGTGACCTCCCTGTCCTGGGCCATGCCTTGCCTTTCCAGAGAACCTGGGCCTGGGCTCAGATGGGTACAGCTCAGGGTAGACATTGGCCAGGAACCAGTGGAACGTCCGGCATCCCAGCCTCCTTTGCAGCTTCAGGCGCTCTGTGCAGTCTGGCTTGGCAACCTGCAGGTAGAGAAGGGCATGGGGGTAAGGCCAGGAAAGCTCGTTCCAGTCCACGCTCACACAGGAGGGGAGGGGTGGACGCAGGTGTGAAGGTGCAGAAGGAGTGGGGCAGAGCCACCACACATCTCAGGATTGCAAACAGGAGGAAGGGCCCTGTGTTGAGATTTAGAAGGCAGAGTTGGGAATCTTCTCTAGAAAGAGGTGTGGAACCACCAAAATTGGAGGCAGCACTGCCTCTTCTCACAGACCCCCAAATCTTCAGCCTGCAAAGACCACAGTGCCTATTCTTTAAGGAATTTCTCTTTCTTTTCTTTCTCTTTCATTCTTTCTAAAGGTTTATTTATTTATTTATTTATTTATTTATTTATTTATTTTATGTAAGCACACTGTAGCTGTCTTCAGACACTCCAGAAGAGGCATCAGATCCCATTATGGATGGTTGTGAGCCACCATGTGGTTGCTGGGAATTGAACTCGGGACCTCTGGAAGAGCAGTCAGTGCTCTTAACTGCTGAGTCATCTCTCCAGCCCAGGAGTTTTCTCTGGAGTGTGAAGAAATGACGGACTCTATCTGGGTTGTACCACAGGCAAGAGCTGAAACAGAGGCAGTGGAGATGTAGTCTGATGGGTTAGTTTCAGGGTGGGGGCACAAGGGGGGACAGGTTGACTTCTCCCCTGAATCAGTTTTCTCCATTGATGAACCCCTCATTTAGGCTGCACTGCCCCCTACCGTTGGCGCTCTCCTTATAACACGACTGTCGGAGGATGAACACTAACTAGCCCGCAATGCCAGGCTTTAGGCTGCTTGGTAAGATATGAAGAAACCCATCTAGAAGGTGAGAATAAATTTCCTGGGAGAAAGGCTTTAGAGTGGGCTTGGAATAACCAAATGTGGCAGAGTGGAGGTGAGAAAGGAGAGGAGGGAAGAGGATAGGGGAAGAGAGGTGTGTGTGTGTGTGTGTGTGTGTGTGTGTGTGTGTGTGTGTGTCTGGGGTAGGAGGCGGGGTGATGGCCATGCCAGGGTTCCACGTTGGTGGCCTCTGGTTTTCAGTAAGTCACAGAGGGGCCCAGTAGGCTGTGAATCTGTCCATGCTGTGTCGGGCTGACTACATCCAACATGCTGTGCTCTAAGTGAGCCTGTCTAATCTGTCTAATGGAAGGTTGGCCCGGGTACATCAGAAGCCTGAATATATTCTAATTCTTTTTTTTTTTTTTAAATGGGTCCTTTATAAATGAAATCTGCACTGACATTAAACAAGAGTCATGTGAAAGCAAAGAGAAAATACTAAATTGACACCCACTAGACAAGAGGAAAGAAAAAAAAGATGTTCTGACCTAAGGGAAGCCCGGAAATTAAAAGCCACAGCTGCTCTGTGGTACTCGTTAGAACTCCACAGAAGGATACTGGCTCCCCGCTGTCAAGGGGGAAAACTCTAAACTCTAGCTCAGCCCTTGGCAGCTTCAGGATCTCCCTCCAACCCCTCCTCTGGTGTCTGAGTGACCCCAGGCAGCCATAGTTGAAGGATACTTCTGGGGTGTCTAGACTTAGGATTAAGTAGAGTCCTGGTAAGAACTGCCCTACTCCAATCCCCCTCTACAAACCCAAGTCAGAAGCCACAGTAGTGGGGTCCCTCCTGTGTGCAAAAGGAGCTGGTACTACTCTGGGGACTCACTCATGGGGACCCAGAGGGAACTCTAGTTATCTCAAGCTTGGGTCTGCGTTGAAATTTTGTGTGTCATCTCCCATTAAAGAGACCACAGATACAAATTCAAGGAGTTTTGAGAATTGTCTGGAGGCTGTCTGCTCTAGGGAAGAAGGTGCATTTGGATTAAAAAAGAAAAGAAAAAGAACAAAATCCTAAGGACCTCAAGAAAAGTGGGTACTGGGGCTCTTTCGTGGCTCATCCCTGTCTGACCTTCCCTGCATGCAGTGGGCGTGGGTGTGTCTCTCTGAGGTCCCTGCCCTCATCTGCTATCCAGCGGTGGGCTGGTGAGGGACTGAAGGGAGGGGGTTCCTGACGGTGCTGGTCCTCTGGGCTCCCACTTGCAGCRTATCAAGTGTCATGGCAGCCTGTGACTCACAGCAGACAGCATGCGTATGTCACTCCACAGGAACTGACCAACTCAGAGCGCACTGAGGGGCATTTAATTACGTGGTCAAAACTTCAACTTCTGTGGCTTTTTTGAGTTTCATATTTATTTCTATACCCAGATCTGTTCTTTGTCTTGGATAGTCCTTAACCCCTGAGCACCACTCAGGATGAAAGGGCCCTCAGAGGTGTGGCTTGTAGTAAAAGGCTGCATCCGGGGCATAGTATCCGGTAACAGACTAGGAATTCCAGGCAGAGGTCAGCTGTGACGCTCCAGGGAGCTTTTGGCAGGGGCCACAGCGCCAACAGAGAGAAGGGTCGATCCAGAGGGCCACCTCGGGGGAGCCCAAGCCAAGAATAAGGGAGCGCGCCCTCATGGGCCGACCTTCGGCTGATGGCCTTATGTTGGACAAAGACCCCCACCATAGCCTCCTTACCTTGCTCAGAGCAAAGGCCTCTGGGATGTGCCTGTAGAAGGTTTCCTTGAAGGATGATAGCCAGGTCTCAGCAATGCGGATCTTGTTCCTCAAGATGACCTCAGGGTTGGTCCTGGAGCTGGCTTCTTGGCTTTGGTAGATGTGTCCCACTCGAGAGCAGGGAAGAATTTCAACGGAGCCACCGCAGAGCCAGGCCTGTCACAGAAGGAGAAAGCGAATGGCTCTCTCCCTCCCTCCTCCCTGTCTGTGAGCCGCTGCCAGAACACCAGCAAGTCCTAAGCCAGAGTGACTATTTCAAATGTTCAGAGTGCACTTCCCAGATCTGAGAGTTTGGGCAGGTAGGTGGGACGGGCAGAGGGCAATTGTCCTAGACTAGAACTGAGGGAATAGTGGCCAACACTTATGCAACTTCCTGAACAAACCACCTGGGAACACATTCAGAGCCAGGATGCTAAGCAGCTCAGGGGTTAGCACCCCCACCTAAGGGAATGCTTTCTCGGGAAAATGTGTCTGCAGTGGCTAGGGAATTCCTAAAAGCCAGTGCTGTCTCCTGCTGTGAAGACACCAGAGACAAAAGCACACCCCCCTTCTTCACTCCTTCCAGAAGCTTCTCCCAGCTCCCCACTGTCCACTGGACAAGAAGCCTTCCTTCTATAGTTGGTGACAGATATTACAGTCAAGTAGTGCTGCTGGGACAGGCCTCGGTTAGAGAACTAAAAAGCACACAAGGCATGGGGTTCTCAGAGCCTGTGCCCCAAGGTACCTCGGAGACCTCAAAGGGTACTGCGGGCATCTGTCATTCGCTAGAGAAGCAGCAAACTCGGGCATTATGCAAGCCTGATGTCATTCTCATGCCCACAGTAGATTGGCCTGCCCGTGTTACAGGATGGACATCTTTTCTGGGTTGGGATTTGGACAGTTGGTGTGACTGGACAGCAAGCACAATGCTATGACCAGTGTGGCACAGACAGTGAAGGTGGTGGCCCAGCTTGGTTCCCAGGTCAGAGGCCCCAGCAGGTCCAGCCTGGTTCACAGGATAGAGGGCCCAGCAGGTCCAGCCTGGTTCACAGGATAGAGAGGCTAAGCTACACCCAACTGGTTCTCAGTCTTTGAACGCAGCTACTTGGTGCCAAGACTGTTTTCGCATTTCACTGGTGGGTGTTGTAAATGGTCCCCTTGATCCCCTTAATGCTGCGACCCTTCAATATAGTTCCTCATGTGGTGACCCCCCCCCAACCATAAAATTATTTTCATTGCTATTTCACAACTGTCATTTTGCTGCTGTGTTTTCTGAAGGTCTTGGGTGAGCCCTGTGAAAAGGCTGTAACCTGTCAGGTTGAGAACGGCTGCCCTAGATTCTACGGGTGCCAGGAGCAGAGAATGTACCAAAATCTCCGAGTTCTCTGCACTGAGAGGAAAGGCCGGTAGTAAACCCTCTCCAGATGAGGGGTTTGAAGGTCAAGTTTACAGAAGAGGCTGAGAGTAAAATCAAGGTAGGCCTGGGGGCGATTGACATATCATGCTGCCACGACTTTATGTAATTTGCCCACAGCTTTTTCCCCAACACCTGTCCGCAGAGCCTGCGTCCGAGCTACGTGCATGGCTCCACAGATACCACCCGCAGCCACCGATGACGCAGGGCCTACCTGGAAGGACATCTCGAGATTTTCACTACCCCACAGTGACAGGAGGGGATCATAAGCTCCGGTGTTTTGGAAGTAATGTCTGTCCACAGCCACCACCTCTCGGGGTACCAAAGGGCTCCTGCACAGAGAAGCCAGATAGGAAGCTGAAGTTCTACCCCAAGCACAGAAACAGGGCCCGGATGGGGCCTTCTGGAGGCGCGTCCAGTGATTTAGACTCTGGGCTCTGGTGAAGCTCAGTATTTTGAATCACCAGCCGGGAGCAAAGCAAAAATGTTTGAGATGCAAGAATCTTGTAAGGAGAACTGAGGGCCGGAGAGACGGTTCAGTGGTTAAGAGTGTCTGCTGCTTGTCCAGACGACCCAAGTTTAGTCTGGCTCCCACCCAGGCCAGGCTGTCCACAACTGCCTGTGACCCCAGCTCCGAGCAATCTGACGTCTGCAGATACAGCAGTTCCTCACACAGACACGTACACAAAAATAAGACCGAAGAATAGAGGCAACTAGGCTTGCCTGGGCCTTTGTAGCTTGTCCTTGGGTCTCTTTCTATAGAAGGGACCAGTGATTCTCCTGGGTCCCTCTAAAGAGATGTCTGAGAAGAAGGACTTAGTCAACGGGAGGCAGTTGCCAGGTCCAAACCAAAGGATGGAATCAGCCTCTCCTGTAATGTTGACTCTGAAATGTCTCCCACAGGTCAGACTCTGAGCTCTCCATCCCCAGACTGCGGTACTGTCTGGAGGCTTGGAGCCCTTGGGAAGTGGTGGGCCTTTGAAGGCTACACTCATGCTCCGGTCTGGCTTACTGTCAGTTTTTGGTTTTTTTGAGACAGGGTTTCTCTGTGTAGCCCTGGCTGTCCTGAAACTCACTCTGTAGACCAGGCTGGCCTCGAACTCAGAAATCTGCCTGCCTCTGCCTCCCAAGTGCAAGGATTAAAGGCATGCGCCACCACTGCCCTGCATGACTGAATGCTTTTTACATGATTGGCTTGTTTGGTTTTCGCAGCCCAACCGTCCAATGTGCCTGTCATCAGGAAGTTGCCACACAAGTGAAATGGCTTCCTGTCCAAGTGTGAGCCCAGGGAAGGGAAGGCTGCAGAGAGGCCTCACCTGATGGGGCTGATGGGGGATGGGCGGGCCTTCTGCTCCTGCTTCCCCAAGGGCTCCCATCGGAAATCCAGCTTCCAGTCCAGCGCCCCTCGCTGCAGCGAAGATGCAAAGTACTGAAGTGTCTTCCAGTCAATCACGTCTATGACTGGGGACACCACTCGGCTCCTGGAACGAACCGAGAATTAGACAACATTGCAGACCACTCATTAGCTGGGGGACAGAAACAAGATCTATGTAACGTGTGGCCCAGTACAGCAGCCATGGGCCACTTCAGCCTGTAGGCCATGAAACTGTGCTGCGTCCCAGGTAAGAATCTCAATTTAGAATATTTAATATGAAAAGGGGGATGTAAAAACTTTAAATAAATTTTATATTGATTACATACCGATACTATATTTTGGATATACTGGTTTGACTAAGACACATGTCTGGACCAGGGAACCAGGGCTGATAATGGACTCCAGAGCCTTTGGCCAGGGTGTGGAGGGAGTTATGGCGCCTCAAAATAGCTGTCTCACTGCCACAGTGTCCCCTCTATACCCCCACAGCACCTAGGAAATGAAAGCTCCTGGAGATCTATCTTCCTTTGGAGACACTGGGTCCTCATCTGATGACAGAATGTTTCCTGACACAGGCTCGAGAGGCAGCAGGGCGCCTTTCTCTCTCAGAGAGCAGCTGTCAGCTCTGGCACTAAGACCAGAGAAGCTTTGCTTCTTAAGGTGTGGTGTGGTGCGGTGTGTGCAGTGAGCAGTGTCGGGCAGCTCAGAAGAGCTGGTAGGACTGAGTCCTACACAAATTAGGAAAGGGGGTCTTAGACTTGCCCGGTTCTCAGAGTGCCATGGTGTAGAGATTCCAGAGAGGATAACTCAGGTGGCTGAGTGGTGGCTTTCTTTGAGGCTCTCAATGAGCAAGACAAGGTGGGTCTGAGGGAAGAGTGGGCAAATGTTGTGAGGAGGCCCTGGGAGGATAAGAAGACGGTGGAATCTCAGAGAGTGGTGGGCACGTGAAGAAAAGACCCTAAAGACACAAAGACCCCAAGAGGCTCTGAGACAGGCATAAAATAAAGATGGGTTCAAAGGAGTTGGGACAGAAGCTACCAGAGGGAGTACCATGGGTGTCATCCAAGGATTGCGAGGCTTAGCTCTGTCCCTCTCTCGGCCTACAATGAGGACTATGAGTTCTGAGATGACATGAAGGGTGACATCCATGTTCAACATGGTCCAGCACCAGGGAAAGGTTTCCTCTTTGAACAACTTCAGTGGTTCATAAGAAGAAATCACACTCGGTGCCAGACAGCCTGACCAGACAGACGCCTGTCCTTCGCATTCTTTGCACATGGCGTCACCTTTCTGAGCCTCAGTTTCCCTCCCCAAGAAACAGAAGCAGGAAATGTGAACAAGAAAGCAAGAAACAGAAGCAGGAAAGATGTGCCCTGAGCCATTTCATGGTGTCACTGAAGAGTGGGGCACAAGACAACATTACTTGGTTCCCAAATGTCCTGTAATGTGAAGTCACGAGGCAGGGCAAGGTGATCTCCAAGGTGCCCCTGAGGCACCCATCTGTTACATCAGGGTGGGGATTAGACAGGGATGGTCCAAAAACTTGTGATCAGTAAGGGCTCCACAATTTTGAGAGAGCTAGCACACATGGGACAGAATCAAAGATGGCCTCCTTGTGGGCTTGGTGAACGTCTCTTGTCCTCAGTCTGCTGCTAAACTTATCACACATCTCCTTCCTTATTGGGCTGCAGGCTGAGAGGGTAGAGATGTCCATCTCTATTGGGCCAAGTGGGTCTGTCTTGGTTCATGAATTTTTTTCTTTTTGTTGTTATGTGTGGTCATCCACAACTTCAAATGAGATTAACCACAGGGTGCAGGAATTGGAACCATGGGGTCCAGTTCTAATCTAACAGCACCATCTTTATGGGAGCCAGGAGGTCCTACTAGGTCTCAGGCATGCTTGAGGGGCAGTGATGGAAGGTGGCTGAGGCCCCTCCCCGCACTCCTAGGTGAGCTAGTTACCAAGATTAGGTTTCCTGAATAGGATATTCATACTGAAGACACGATTGGTAGGTCAGGCTCAGGGAGCATTGGAGATAAGAAAGAGGGCATGGGAAAAGCAACATGATTGGCAGGGCAGTGCTAACCCATGGGATGTGGTAAGGCCCTCTCAACTCCACACTCTCAGAACTTGGCCTAGTTAGGACATCACACTGTGTGTAATGCAGAGAAGTAAAGGAAGTTGTCAAGAAAACTAGTGATGTGGATCTACTAATGTCTTCTTCCTGGGCATGGGTGACCTGAGGTGTAGGCTAGATTAGAAATGTGTTCCCCCACAGTGCGTTACAATCTCAACGGAATCTGTCAAAGTCAGAGATAATGATAGGTGCGGTCTGTGCAGCTCTTCAACAGGACCGGCTGCATCTGAGCATGCCACAGGCTGTTCTCAGGCTGGGAAACCTCTAGCCTCCCTTCCGGTAGGAACTCCCCATCCTTATTACAGTGAGGGCCAAAGTCCTTCTCAAATGGTGGGTGGATGCTCTGTTCTCTGCGCAACCGCACTTGCAGGCTATCTCTCGCAGATCCGCTCCTTCCTCTGCAGATCCCAGGTTGGATGAATTACCTGTCATCAGCTATTCTGCTGAGGAGGGGCTCCAGCCAGCCAGGGTGGCACTCGCAGTGGGAGTCCATGAAGACCAGCACGTCTCCTGTGGCCCTGGTGGCCCCCAGCATCCGGGCCCCGATGGTGCCAAGTCTCTTGTTACTCCTGAGCAACTTTACAGCCTCCAGCCCGGCCACATACTCACTGAGAGCAGACTTCAGTGGTTCTGGAAGTGACAGGGCCCTGTCAATGGGGGGGTCACAGATGCCACATCGAAAAGATCTGTGCTGAGCATTACAAAGAAGTCATATTGAGTACCAGATTCTCAGCCCCGCACCCCAGTGTTTTATTAAAGGGTGGTCATTTCTAAGGTTTGGGATGGCTTACAAGAACTATTAACCACGAGGAGGGACAGAGAGGAAAACCCGAAGAGGAGAGCGACCTTGCAGACGATCTCTGGATGGGAGTCTACCCAAGAAAACCCGCTCTCACATCCCAGCCTCAGGCTCTAGCCCAGAGAACCCGAACTAAKACAGTGGACAATGGGGTTAAGAACCCGGGAACTCTGTAGCTGTTGGACCACTGAGGTGTTTGTTGTGCTAGAGGTTTCACCCCAGCGGCAGGGTGAGTCCGAGAAGAGAAAGGAGATGAGAGACCAGGGCTATTTCTAGCTGTGTGCTTTTGGAAGGAAGCCAAGGCTGTGCGGCTCAGGGGCTAGCCAAGGATCCAGATGCCGTTAGGTGGGAAAGGCAGAGGCAGAGCCAAGGACCTGGGAGGAATCCTGTCTCAGGATTCAACTGTGATGAAACATAAAAACACAAAGCAACTTGGGGAGGAAAGGGTTTATTTTGTTTTATAACTCTCAGGCCATAATCTATCGCCGAGGGAGGAAAGGGCATGAATGAATTCATTGCAGGAACTAAGTCAGTTCAGCAGCTGATAGGAAGGGACGAAAGGTCGGCTCTCGGAGGACTCTGCCCCAGTCAGGGCTCCAGGAGTCTACAGGTTCTTAGACCCCGCCCACCTGCTGCCTATCATCCTCAACAAATGTGGGCCCTCAGAGGATGGCATCACTTCCCCTGGCTGCAGATTCCCCAGGCACAGCTGAGATCTAGAGATCCTGAGATGACACAGAAGGCACCAGGGATGGAGCCCTGGGCTTCACCCCAACAGGCAAGTGCTCTACTCCTGAACTGTATCCCAGTCCTTTGCTTGCTTTCTTTTTGAGATAATTTAATTTGAACATTTCTTCCCACCCCCTTCTCCCTCTAAACACTCCCATATACCCCTTCCCACTCTCCTCCAAATTTATGGCCTCTTTTCACTAATTATTATTGCACACATCTATCCATCCAGCCAGCCACCTAACCATCCATCTGCCCATCTATTTATCCATCAATCTATCATCTATTCATCTATCTATCTATCTATCTATCTATCTATCTATCTATCTATCTATCTATCTATCAATCATCTATCTACCTACAGGAATTATATATATTTCTAAGTATAACCTGTTGAGTCCATATAATGTCATTTGTATATATGTTTTCAGGGCTATTTGTCATTGAACAACCTATTGGTAAATACTTCCCTGGGGAGGATCGCCTCTCCTGCTCCCAGGTTTTCCCAGGGACCTCGCTCTTTGTGGCACATTGAAGTTTCCTGGGCCTCAACTTCCCCATTCAGTTTGGCACATTCATTGTTTTCTTTGAGACAGGGTCTCAATATGTAGCCAAGGCTGGCCCTGACTCACAGTGATCCAATTGCCTTTGCCTCCAGAGTACTAGGATTAAAAGTGTATGCCTCCAGGCACAGCTCATATTTTTAAAACATTTGCTACAAGTTCTCATTAAATTGTCTAAGCTGGCCTTGAACTCTATCCGTAGTACAGGCTGGCCTTCTGAAACTTGTGAAGCCTCTGCCTCAGCTTTCTAAGTAGCTGAGATTTCAGTCTCCCACTTCCAACGCACAGCCACAGTTAGTGTTTTAACAAGTCTATCTAGGGAGTTCAGGAAATGGAAGTCTGAGACCCACTTACTCGGAGGTCAGGGGGGAACGTCTCCGCTGATGACTTCTTTTTATGCTGTTCTTGTCCTGAGCATCCTGACAGAGGAAGTATCCACCACACCCTACGGTCTGGGCTCTGGGCCCAACTCTTCCCTCACTTAGCACAACTCAGCTCTGGTCATTTTCTCATCTTTCCCTTCAGTTTTCCCTTCTGGACAGCCGGTGGGTTTCGCCCAGCACCCAGCAGGCAGTGCGCACCCATGTAAAGGCCACCTTCTTTAGACACTGTATCTTGGGGAGAGGCTCACAGGGTGTGTGTGAAGTCAAAGGCTGAGAAAGAGAACTCCAGCTGACTGAAGAGACTCTCCCCAGGGGCCTCTTGGGTTTACCCAGTCCTGGGAGTTCCCTGTCCTTATCCTTCCTGACTTAGATGATTCATTCCTCTTCTGTCCCTCCTTGTCACCTTGCTGACTTCCTCTGGGGTCCTTCAGCCATTAATTATGCACACTGCAGCACGCGTTCCCTCTTCACCGGAAGCTCGCCTATGGGCTTGTCCCCCCTCTTTTCCATGAACTTGCCCTTCCTTCTGTCCTTCCCTCCTCTCTTCTGGTCCAAGGCCAGCCTCCTCCCAGTGAGTGATCCAGGGTTACCTTGCTGGCTGAGGTCGTCTACGAGGATGATTTCCTGCAGCAAGGCCCTGGGCGCTGTGTCCAGGATGCTGTGCACAGTTCTCAAGAGCGTGGGCCAGACCTCATCGTGGAAGCAGAGGATGATGCTGGCTGTAGGCAGGCCGATTGCAGGGCGCTGCTGCAGACACCTGYGGGGGAGGAGTGTTGGGAAGCCTTGCAGGGGKAGCTGAGGAGGCTTCTTCTTYTTCTGCAGACAAGCCAGCCACCCCTCACTCTTCATGCCTGACTGGGCCATCCCAGCTCAGTGGCTCTCCCGGGATTTCGAGCAGACACACAGAAATCCAAAAACACACTACCGTRGCACTTCCTAGCRCTCAACCTTCAGATCACAAGAGCCCYGCTGAACCCAGCCAGCTCCTTCCTTGTACTTGCAGGGAGCTGGTCCCATTMGCTGAGATGGTGGCCCTCAYCYGTATGGTGGGGATGGGTGACAATGTGAACAAGTCAGGTGAGGGAACTGAGGCTCAGCAGGTAGAAGGCTCCCTCCCCTAGGTCGTGTGGGTGGTACAGGGCAGAGCCTCAGATACTCTCCATTCAGAATTCCAGGGTGATTTCTGCTTTAGCCACCCCTGGCTGGATACCCTGCCCCACTGTACTGTCTACACCTTACACAGTCAGCTCTGAGGTGAAGGAGGGGCTCAGCGTCTGCCTGAGTTGCCTGAGTCCACTGTAACTGTGGTAACAGCCTAAGACACAGAGGAGCCCCGCACTCACACTTTACAAAAGGACTCACCTGAAGTGAAACTTCTTTCTGGGTCAGAGCCACCAGTCTGGGCCTAGCCCTGTCTGGGGGACACAGTTCCCCAAGGATGCCGAGTGTCCCTCCGCCTGGTCCCTTCCTCACCAGAGTGGAGGCTTTTACTGAGTAATAGTGACACTTGGRGCAAAGACCGGTKATGWTTGGGAGCTGTGGACCAAGCTGCTCCAGCCCTCATACCTTTCCAGACTTAATCCCMTCAACCACGAGCCAAAAGAAGCTCRACCATACTCTCCTTCCTGTGGTGCTTCTGTCAAACATTCAGTCATACAGTGAGAAAAGTGAGCAGTGCTTCCAACATTTGTCAGATTTTACTTTTATTTGTGTGCGTGTGYGYGYGTGTGTGTGTGTGTGTGTGTGTGCATGTGTATGTGCTCACAAGTTCTCGTGCACATAAGCACATGTGTGGAGGTCAGAGGACAACTTGCTGCAGACGGTTCTCTCCTGCTACTGTGTCAGTTCCAGAACTGAATGGGTCTCTGGGCCTGGCAGCAAGTGGCCTTAGCTGCTACGCCATTCTGCAGCTTCGCTCAGTGTTTGGAAGTATCAGTTTTCTCATTTTAAAAATCAGGACCATAGGAAGAACAACACTATTAACCAACCAGACCCCCGCCCCCCAGCTCCCAGGGACTAAGCCACCAACCAAGGAGTACACACGGCTCTGGC
>BDUI01015478.1:38944-52202 GCA_002335545.1 Apodemus speciosus
CACTGTAAACTGAGATTCAGTCCATTTATTCTATATTTTGTGTGGTGTGTGGTATACATGAGCATATGTTTGATGCATACATATGTGTGTGAGAGATATGCATGCTTGTCTGTGTACTGCATTTGTGTTTGTGTATAAGCTGTGTACATGCCATATTTGTGCATATGTTATGGATGTGTGTGATAGTGTAATGTTTTTGTGATGCATGTACATTTGTTTGTGCATTTATATGTTTGTGCATGGATCTGAAGTGTGTGTGTGTGTGTGTGTGTGTTGCATGCATATGGGAGTATGGAAGTATGTACTTGAGCATGTTCATGAGGAGAACAGAGAAGAACATTGCTTGTCTGTATGAATGGTAAAGATTTTGACCTACAGCATTCTACACCCTGCATATCAGTATTTTGTTTTTTAAACATATTTTTGGAATTCTGCACCCATCACTGACTGCACTCAATTTTCTTTCTTAATTTTTCTGCTTGCCTCATGTTGACTAGGCAAGTTCACTACCATTGAGCTCTGCCCTTAGCCTATYGAGACTACTTATATTATGCTGGTAACCCTGGAAGGAGTTTTCTAGGCATGCATTGGGTTAGTGGTTCTGCCTTATATGTTTCTTCTCGGCAGTCTGATAGCATCATTGTCTTCTGGCCAGATGTTCCGGAAGGATACTCCACTCCCTCTTGGTTCACTGGCTGCCCTGTTTAAACTATCTTCATTGGTGAGAAATTGAGTTCAACAGTGTGGAACAGGAAGAACGCAATGCCACTTGAACAAAGAGGCTCTTGGTTCCTTCAGGTGACTAGATACCTCCAAAAACAGTGACCAGCGCTTCTTAAGATTCTTGGTTAATCACGATACCAGTCAACTTTCTGCAAATGTGGCTACCTCAGAAAGTCAACTTAGCAAGAGGCTTTTCATCCAGTGTTTTGGAGGTTACAGTCTGTTGTAGTCTCACCCCATTGCTTTGGGGGCCTGAAAAGAGGTACAGCATCATGGCTGAAGAATCTGGCAGAGCAAACTGGTTTCATTATGGTTAGCTGAGAAGGGAAGAAAGGAGAGCAAGGGAGTGGGAGAGAGAGTGTCTAGAGTTCTTCAAGGACACACTCAAACACCTAAACACTAGTCTCTTCTGCAACCCCATGTCTTCCCCTCCCTTCCAAATCCATTCAGTTTTCATAGTATGCTCTAGTGCTTTAAAAGATCCAATCCAAATGTTTATCACCAAGCACTGAACAAAAGAAGCTAAGAACTGCAGCCCCACTCTACTCAGTTGGCCTTGGGAAGGCATTCTGCCAAGTCTTCATTTTGGCACAGTAAACTGCTTCCTCATGAAGAAGCAGAGTGTCACACTCTGCAGACCAGATAGCCTGATGTAATGCTACTGTGTCTGCTTCGTGGAGCTCATGAATATAAGTAGGACTTTGCAAATGAGAAGTTCTTGGTAAATAAATGAAGATGATGAACATTACTACTGCGATAATTTTCTGCTAAAATGGGATGTGTTTTCATTTTTTGAGATTATAATTAAACCATTTCACTCTCCCTTTGTTTTTTCCTTCCAAACTCTCCCATCTACCTCTCCCTTACTCTTTTACAAATTCACGCTCTCTTTTTATTTAAGTGTATGTGTGTGTAACAACAGATCATATAATGTTATTATATGTGTATGTTTTCAGGGCTGACTATTTAGTAGTGGACCACCAATTGATGTGTTCTTCCTTGGGGAAGACTACTTTTCCCACTCTCAGCATTTCTTACATGCCTGTAGTTGTCTAGTATTTAGGCCTTTTGAGCTTTCCCCCTCTCATATTAGCATATCTACTGGTAGCATCCCTGTTCACATCATGTTGAGGCAGCTTTGTTGGTTAGACCTCATGTGTGCAGTTCCTGACATAACCTCACAGCAAAAGATGAAAAGTCTTAGCAGCAAAACTTAGCTAAAATGTCATATTTTGTTGTGCTGGCTAGTTTCATGTCAATGTGACACAAACTAGAGTCTTTTTGGAAAGACTCAGTTTAAAAAAAATGGTCACCCACAAAACTGTCCTATGGGCAAGTTTGTGGCACATTTTCTTGATTGATGGTTATGAAAGGACCCATTCACTGGAGGTGGTGCCATCCCTGGGGTGGTGATTTGAGGTACTGTAATAAAGTGGACCAAGCAAGTCATAAGCAACTTTCTATGGCCCCTGCATCAGTTCCTGTCTCCAGGCTTTTGCCTTGAATGCATATCGGAGGAAAGAGGAGACATAAATTATCTTTTGWACTTCTTGAATATTGTTTAAGAATACTAGAGGGTGACTACCCCTTCCCTCTTCTAGTCTTCTCGTATTACATAAGGACTGAAAGTTCTAGAAAACAGCAAGACAGAAAAAAGATCTAAGGATGGCTGAGAGATACAGTGTATCTTGGGAATGGTCCCGTAAACAAATGTTTCAATCAAAAATACCAACAATATGAGGGTTAGGAAGAGATAAGAGAATAATTATCAAAATACCTTATTTTATGAAAGTGTATCTTACTAGTGAAACTGATGGAATGAAGACCTTGCTAGCAAAGAGAAACAATGGAGAAAATTCGGAGCAGTCAGGGAAGTAGAATGAGAACTGAGCAGTGGCGGGCCTTCATGTGGGCACAGAGGTGAAATCATGATTACCTCAGGGAACAGGCTAACTTTCTCATCCTTATTGCTGAGAATCATTAGGTTGAAGGAGATATTATCTGCACAATGAAAGCATTCAACAAAGGGCCTTAGAGCCAAATGTGATGGTTCACATCTGTGACCCAAGCATTTGGGAGTGGGAGACAGGGCAGGGATTTCCATGAGTTTGAGGCCAGCCTAGGCTACATAATGATTTCCAAGATAGCCTGAGCTATGAAATCAAACACTGTCTCAAAAAACAGAAAGAAGGGGAAAAAGCAGATCCAAGATTGTGTTTACTTACAAGGGCCTATTCTAAATCGGCATCAAGAAGAGTAGAAGAAGGTAGAATTCCTGTGGACATAAGAATAGGCATTCTCACAAAGAAGGAGCACTAAAAAGAAGGAAATAGGCAAGGTAGAAATATCCAAGAATGCTAAGAGTGGCAAGGAAATGTAGTATAATTTTTTAATTCCCACTTTACAGTAAGATATGTGTACACACACACACACACACACACACACACACACACACATATAATGAAATATTCTCATCAGGACTGACCTAACAGTGATGACTGCAAGAGCCAAAGACAACCTAATAAAACCATTGGGACAGCCCTGACCAATAACTCAAATAGGGCTTACTAGGTTCCAAAAACTCAAAGACAATCTTACAGAAACCCCAACATGCAGGAGAAACTCTCTTTCTAGTTGTAGGTCAGGGCTGTCCAAGAGACTCCCAAAACATTCTAGACTACTGATATTAACTCTGGTTATACCCTAACCAAGGGAAAGGTACCCTATTCCTGAAGACAATCACACACTTCAGATGCCGCGGCCAGTGACCCCTGAGCTAGAATGGAGCTGAATGCTTCCTCCCTAACGATTAGCTTTTATTGTACTAGATGGTGCCATGCAAGCTTCCAAAAGAAGGAAGCAAGCAACAAACAGTTCTACCCAACTATGATGCCTATGGACCAGTACGATTACCAGTGTGGCAAGAAAACCCCAAGTGTACAGTAGTGGCCAACCTACTTGTCAATAACCAGCAGCTCTCTAATTAGACTTATGATCTTCTCAACAAGAGAGGACTCATGTCTGGTGCTGGATACCTCGCCAACTATCCTGGGTTAGAAAATGCACAGATCTTGCAGGAGTACATACAACCGTCACTTCATTACCCCAGCATAAGCCCTAACTACATTATAAAGGGGACCAGAAGCTGGGTTCTCATTTGTGTAGAGGTCTCAGTCAGAAGGAAGATAAAATCCATAGCACAGGAGCTGTTTGTGCATGCGCTGTGTAATTTCATTTAATAATCATTTTTATTTTCCCTGTACAGAGGCTTTTCCCTGAGCAGAGGTTAGGCTCACTGGGAGGTAAATTCATTCTCTCAAATCATCAAGGTTCCAGTTAGTGCTTTGTAGCCATAATTAATTAAAATATACCCAAGTTCTCCAATAATGAAATTCCCTATATCCCTAGTGGAATTTAAGGTTCACAGTCAATAGACATAGACTTGAATACATCCACACCTGTCTCATCCTGGAGGCATCCTATGCTTTTTATCCTGGTCTGTCTAAAGGAATCTTGTGGGCAGGGCCATAAGAAGGTTGGCACTTCATGTCTGCTTTTGTATTTTATTGACTTTTTTGTGCTAATCAAATGGTCATATATAATAATAATGTGTGGGAAGAGGGTGATAGACAGTAAAAGCGAGGGAGTAATATTTATTTTAATTAAAATGCAAACACAAGGCATGATTATTGACTGATTACATTACAAAATAGCTACTTGCTCTGCCATAGTTAAGTGTGATTTGATGCGTCCATTAGAAGCTATTCTCAGGGGTTTGTATCTTGGCCAAAATAGTCCCTTCAGGCTGAAACTTGGCAGACATCTCAGCCTAATTACAGTCATTTTCCTTTTTGGATTAAGAAAATGGAATTATTACAGTGCTTTGAGCCTGCCCACCCCCATATTTTCAAAGGTTTGCATTTATATTCACATTACTTGTGGGCTTTTGTTCCTTTCAAATAAAACTAAAAGTTAGCAAGAACAAAGGCTTCCTTGTCACTTAAAAGGTGGCTCACTGGATCTGAAGATCTAGCCTTGGAATCCCATGTAGAAAAATTTGTTCATTCCCAAGCAGTTGCAATGAAAAAATCTATCACAGGGATTGCGGGGACATCCCGTGTGGCAGTGCTGTGTGGTTTCCTGCCTCTTGTTGTTCCATGAGATGTGTCCCACTTTCCCAAATGCCAGGCCACAGCCTTCACCACAAATCTTTCTAGATTTTCGGCTGTCCCCTGCAAATTGTCTTACAGTGTGTCTTCCCTCACTTTTCCTCATTCATTTTTATTCCCCAGTGAGGTGGACAGAATCGGAAGGAGTCAGACATGAATGGAGGCTAGCCTCTACAGCAGGCAGAGTCCCTGATCACGATTCCCTGCAGGAGTTTCTGGTGTGGCTCTTTGAGGTTCTTGGTGAGTTCAGTGGCCTTGCCAGTCTCCAAAGAGGCACAGAATTGGCCCATTCGTTTTACCAAAATGCCTACAAACTCCTTTCGTGGAGTCGTTTGAAAAACGTAGATGACTAGGAATAGTATTAATACAATCATTTCTTAGCAGAGGGTGATTCAAGGGATTTTTTTTTTAAAATTTCGCGATTTATTCTTTGAAAACATGTTGCATCTTCTTTTCAATGAGTGACTAAGTATGCAAAAGGGCTCTTAGATGGCTCCTCTAGCACAACATTAACATTTATTAAATCCACAAACTTTTGTGGAAAAACAAAAGGTTTCTGTGGTGTGCAACCTGGACCTCCCAGGGCTCTTGCTTAAAATCTTCCCAGATCTGGGTGGCGAGTCTGCAGCTAGCACTAACGTGGTAAGCAGTGTAGCAGTGTAACTAGGACACACGGAGTTTCAGGYTTGTTGTTGTTGTCACTGTTGTTCAGAAAGCAACAGGAGTTGGTGGTTTAAAAAGAGTTGCTTAATTTTCTACTCTGCAGCCCACCCCATTAAAGACGCCATGAAATCAAAATGTTGAAAACGGTAGAAAGAAAATTTTGCTGACTCGGATCTTTCCAAGAGGCACGCGTGGAGGAGGAGTTGAGAGTTCCAGTAGCCCAGGAGCCCTGAGCTGCCAAGGAGGTCAGGATTCTACAAAGTTTGGTATTTGCGTAACTGTACTAAACAAGCAGGATGTGCCAGTGGCACATAAAGCAAAGCCCGTAGCAATTCAATTTAAAACAAAAAATGTTTTGAACGGCAAACCTGAATACATTTAATTGAACATAATTCCTTCACCTTGGAATGAAAGCACCAACAACATGAAAATGAGCTATGGAGCCGACATTCACAACAGATCGACTCAGTCGTTCTTCAGGTATGCCGTGGTAGGGAAGGCACAGTGTGGGCGAAGTGCGAGCATGCATTATTTATACCTTCTTCTTTAACTACAGAATATAAATTTGCCTTGAGTTAACTTTTGTGGGGAAATGACTGCATGAGAAAAACAGATGTCTCTTATGATAACATTCCTTCTAAATACTATTGTTCATTTGATCATTGTTGCATGGGGGTAAACAAAATAATACTCAAGGTTTAGAACTGCCAAGTTAGAGTCACATGAGAAACTAAGACTTTTTTTAGGCAGTGTGTGGTGCAGGCAATTTAAAGACTTCCCAAAGGAGGGCCAAGCTGAGCATTGTGGGCTGAATTGTCACCTCATAAGTTCATATGAGGGAGTCCCAATTCCCAGGATAACACTATTTGGAAATCGGGTCTTTAGGAAGTAATTAAGATTTAATGAGGTAATAAGGGTGGGGCTTTAATTTGATAGACTTGGCTTTAAAAGGTGGGGGAGGAGAGAAAATAGGGGGTGAGAAGGGAACACAGGAAGACACAGTAAGAAGGTGACTCTCTGCAAGGCAGGAACACTGTCCTCACTAGAAACAGGAATCCCTCTATATAATGACCTTGAGCTTTCCAGTGTCAAGATCCGCCATGTGTCAGACATCCGGCTATGGTGTTTTGTTACATCACATAGAAAATTTGGATTAAATACTAATGTAATAAATACCAAAGAATATTCAAGTGGCTTTGGAGTTAGTGGGGGGAAGGCTGGAGGTTTTGAGGTACATTCCACACAAATCCTAAAGTGCCAAGAAAAGACTATTGGTAGGAACACGCACATCAAAGAAGATTCTGCTGAGGGCWCAGAATAGAGATGTGTCCTCTTAGAGATCACATGACTGACACAAACAGAAGGGAGTGTGGATGTTTTGAGAGGTGCCATGTAGACATGAACAATGTTAGTGGAAACTGGGTAAATGCTAAAATATCGTACACTGTGGCAAAGACTTTGGGTGAACTTGACCATGTGTTGGTGCATGTGCATGTGTGCATATGTGTGTGCATGTTGGGACCAGAGGACAACTGCAGGTGTCATTTCCCAGGCCATACCCATGCTTGCTCACCTTTGTCTTTTTTTGTTTATTTATTTGTTTGCTTGGTTCTATCTGTCTATCTATCTATCTATCTATCTATCTATCTATCTATCTATCTATCAATCAATCATCTGTCTGTCTATCTATCGTCTGTCTGTCTGTCTGTCTATCTATCTATCTATCTATCTATCTATCTATCTATCTATCTATCTATCTATCTATGGCAGAATATCTCACTGAATAGTCTAGGCTGGTTCTTGGGCCCCAGGAATCTACCTGCTTCCATCTCTCAAACACTGGGACTGCAACCATGTCACCATGCCTGTCTTTTCTTAACATGGGTTCTAGAAATCAAACTCAGTTTGTCATGTTGCAAAGTATTTTACTTATRGAAACATCCCCCACAGCCCTCTGAATAGTGGTGTTTTGTGCATATGACATCAATTTCCTGACCATTTTTATTGAGGTTAAACTTGAAAAGAAAAGAAACCAGGAAGAGGTTTGGCACAGGGACAATGGGAGATGAGAAAAAAATAGGAAGCKCTGGTCTTGGAAAGGCAGAGACATCCTGGACACCCTGGTTTCCAGTTCCCCATCCTTCTGCCTCCTCAGCATCATTCATAGCCTGGGCTTCTTGGCTCTCTACTTCTGCCCAGAAACACTTGCAGCTGTTTTGTGGCATTCTCCCTTACARTGTCCAGGGCATTGCTTTTTGGGTGTTAGCAAAGGCTTGAGGTCAGCTAGCTTCAGAACTTGCCAACTTAAGCTGAGCATGGAAGTCCAMGCAGCACGTGTTGGGGCTCAAAGCCCTGGAGCCAGGTGCTGGCTTGGAAATGATGCCCAACCTGGCTGCTTACTGGCCGTGTGACTTTGAGTAGGCCATTCCCTTTGAATCCCCATCTTCAGGAGTCAGAAACCAGAGTGTTGCTCTCAAAGAGTTGTTGCAAGGAATAAGTAAACCAATACCTGTAAAGTGTTTGTAATAAAACCTGGTAGATAGAAAGCACTCTATAGTATTTTTTATTTTATTATAAGTGGCCTCTGAAAACCCAGGTTTCTGCTAATCTCTGTGTCTCTGCCCTATCCTAAATTCATCATAACTACACAATAACAATTCTAATATATTGCTAATTATATCATTGTTTACCCATTTCTGAATAGATTCTAAGAGCTGGCATCTATGGATTGTGTTTGCTCTGGTTGAGCTAAAGAATTTCTGTGGTCCATGCAGAACTAAGTCACCAGTGAGGGGTCAGGAAGACTGAATCTAATTGCTGTTTTCCTATTTTGTAGTTGTGACATCCTGGTTAGGGTCTCATTGTATAGCAGGCTTGCTATAAAGACTGAATGTGATGAAGCCTTTAGCACAGTGCCTGTCACATGGGAAGAACTGAAACGCCACCATTATTAGTTCTCTGTTGTGCCTTGGTGGGTCGTAAGGTGAACAGATGGGTTACAGCTGAAATTTGTTTTGTAGAAATTCTGGCTTTTCTGCCAGGGCAGAAGGCATAGAGCTGGGCTGTAGAACTGAATAGGTCCAGCACCCTGTATCCACCTTCCTCTTTGGATTTAGATGTGGAAAGTAATTGATTTGACCCTGTGACTGTTACAACTAAGAGAACTAAAGCCTAGGTTTTCTGGCCCATTGTCCTATCTAATCTTTACTAAACTATGACATTTTTGAACTGATACTGCTGTGAAGTCTTTTTGACCTTTATCAAAGGAACACATACCCTATTGATATGAATGGTTAAATAATGTACCATGCAGCAGGGGGTTGGGAGGGCTCAGGAAGAGATCTGAAAGCATGARCYTCTTTGATTAACMAAAMCATGCAATAATTCAGCTCAGCTGGGTAGAATGTGTTCTCACTATCTTYCTAGCTATTTGTCTAGTCTTGTGGGGAAGGATAGCTGGTTAAAAATAAAGGATGCAGAGGCCCAGAGGTGAGTGAGTACCATGAACCCTGTGTATACAATTCTCTGCAACTGCTTCCTCAACACATACATAGAGGAAAAGAGGTGCCTACTTCATAATACGGCTGACATTAACCAGATTCCGAGAATGAGTAATACTGTTTAGTCCTGAGTGTCTTCTAATAAGAAGCTGCTTCTCCTGGGATCATCTTCTTCCTTTGGACAGTGTAAGTGGGAGGCTTGCACACTAGGATCTGAGGTCGGASAGCCCAGAGATGCACAACTTTTTCTCATCATTCCCTGAGGTACAGAGAGATGAGCATTCCCTCAGTTCCARGTGTAGAGAGTTCTGGATCCAGTTAATACTCAGGGAGCTAACAGTCACTAGGGCCACTCAGGGCTCCGAGTTTCCTTGCTGCTCTCTCCCCACTCACACTGCAGTCTTGGCTTTACCTAATCATCATTCCTCCACACTATCTTTCCAAGAGGTATCTTATCTCATCTATTGCTTACCCACAATGCCTCAGTATTGTGGTTATGCCCTCACCTTGCAAAATACCACTGTGAAAATCCTGCTGCTAAGGTTTGCCTAGCTCCTGAGCACTTCTGGGGACCCACAGCTGGATACTTTGAGATATTTTCCTACCATGGAAAATATCTCTCTGATCTGCTGCCAGTGGGCTCCTATCAAACCAGACACCATCTTACTCAGGTTAGTAGCCCTCCTCCCAGCATAAATTCTCATGCAGACTTAGTGAACATGACTAGGTCTGACCACCTTCTTGTCATGAGAACTCCAGAGCTCTTTCCCTTCTATCCCTAAGAGTCCAAAGGTCAACTAGGTGTACAAGTGTGGGTTCTGAATTTTAATTAAGAAATGCTGATCAGTACATCTGCAARTGTGGGGGATATCTGATGTCTTTGATAATTGTGCTCTTTCTACCTTGTCCTATTTTGGAACCCCTCATATCCTGAGATAATGCATCTTTCTCAATAAATGGTCTGAAGAGTGGAGATGTGGATATTTCGATCTGACATTATTTTGGARCATGGCTTTCCTGTTTGCTGCTGTTCCCCTTTCATGGACCATTAGCAGCTTCCAAAGGCAATATCCTTTCACTGTCACACTGTGCCATGGGGGGCCGTTTGAACAACTTTAGACTAGGGCATTAAGTGCAATTCTGGATGAGAGTCAGCACATAACCAAATAAAAATAATAAAGGGGAAGCGTGCAGGAGCCATTTGGAACGCTGTCCCGAGCTGAATTCATTTGCAGCCTCGTGGAAGCCCGCTCATCACCAGTGATCAGCCYGGGCCTGGCCGTGCCTTATTTAATTGTAAAGTATTTCATAGTCTCAGAAACAGCTCTGCTCATTTGCTTTTCCTTTTTTGGAGAGCGTCTTGGTGGAATGCTGAGATTCTAATGAGYGGGAGAAGGAGAAAATGCAGGTTTTCATTTTAGCAAGCCAAAAAAAGGAAAATAAATAAAAATTTAAAAGGTGCATTCTTACAGTTTTTCTGTTCTCTTTAAAAATGGGAATTCRGGATGCCATTTTAGAGATTCTCCTTGGCACAGGGGAGAAGGCAGAAGGGCAGGTGATTAAAGTTCAGGTGCTTCATGGTTCCCACACTGTCAGCCTGTTCCTGTCCCCAGGTGGAGTGAAGGTTGGAGGATGCATTGGGATCTGATTTCCACAAGAGTCTTAGGTCTAACCATCAGGGAAGCCAGCCCACATCAGCATGCCTCCAACGTACCTGTCATCACATCCCGTGTAGGAGATGGCTACTGAAGAAATACTGATTCCCAGTGACTCCTTGATTAGAAATTCTGTTTCTTTAAGGCTGAAAGAAGAATGAGAATCCATGACCTAAGACATGATTTGGGTTGAGCCTGATACCAATAAGGCACTGGCCATAATATAGTCATCTTTCTCTTAAGAAGATCTTATTTATAATCAGCTTTCCACACAATAGTCTCCTGTCTAATGAGGGCAGCAGAAGTAGGGCAGATTCTAACTGTGGAGTCCACAATATGTCATTATGCCTCCTCCAGGGACCTGCAATTCATTCTTCCCGCCTTCTTTTATAAACCCCAGTGGTATAGGCAGTAGTGGTGTATTTAGACATTAGCAAATCAGGAAATGGTTGTTCAGTGTTTGAGGAGGATTCCATTACTCAAGATCTGATCCTGGCTTTATCTTAGAAATRGCCTCTCAGCCTATGTAAAGATTGACTATACCAGAAARACCCTAGAAAGCAGCTCAGTGAGTGTATACAATGTAATAATATGGTTATAAAGACTATAACTGAGCGTCACAATGTGCTTGTTATGTGCCCAGTACTGTGCAGCATAAATGCCCAATATTCTTTAAATTATTGATGGATCTGTTTGTGTCATTCATTATCACATCATCTTCTAGGCTAAACCTATAGAACATGGCTCCGTGTAGATGATAGRGAGTCTCCAAATTTCAATTTTCCCAWATGTGAAGTAGGAATAATAAAACATATACAATGAAAATAGCTAACAACATTGAAACCCCAAACACATGGAACAATAGAWTAATTCATTAAAACTGTAGCTCACCTGAATGGTGTGCTTCCTAACACACAGCAGGATCAATAAATATTTGTTAAATGAATAGGTGGGTTATTAACTTATCTAAACCCCAAGACAGCTTTTTGAGCTAAATCATAAATGGTCCGGATATTCCAAATCTCCAAAAAGATGCCTAAGCTCTTTGTAAGATTCGTAACGTTGGTTTGGTTTTCAAAGCTGGAAGTTTGGACTCCATCTCTTAATGAACATTTGAGTCCCTTGGGGAACATTCTCGTACCATGTTCATCTCGTATTGTACACTTCAAATTCAAAACAATTAGCATCTCATATGGACATGGTAATACTCATAGATTACATTGCCATTCATACTGAAGCCAAGTTACTTTAACTATTGAAATCTTAATAAAAAAGTGAATTCCATTTTTCTCCATTTTTGTCTATTGTTCCTATCTGATACCCAAGGACAAAAGGCTGTCTCCCTACACTCACCTATTTAAAATTGTAACAGTGAAAAGCCTAACATCAGACTATTTTCTACATAGTGATAGATCAACCAGAGGAAGGAGGGACAAGACATCATTGCTTGACTGAGAGGCTAATACTCTCTGCAATCACTGGAAAGAGCTCTGTGCTCTGAAGATAGGTGGGACTCAGTACTTAGCTGGGTTTACAACTTCGGTGGAAGAGGCAGGAAGAATACACCTGGAAAGACCTATGAGGCTACACTCCGGGTTCAGAACCAGCAAGATAACTTGTAAATAAACAAACACAGAAAAGAGGAATTGAGATTYCTCAACATGCCTAGCAATGGCTCTGTGTAGATGATGGGAGGTCTCCAAACTTCAATTTTCCCATATGTGAAGTAGGAATAATAAAACATATACAATGAAACAGCTAACAACAATGAAACCCCAAACCCATGGAACAATAGAATAACTCATTAAAACTGTAGCTCACCTGAATGGTGTGCTTACTAACACACAGCAGTGCACTAGTCAGTTTCCCTCTAGGTTCCTAAGTTAAGGAAAATGCTCTTTGTTTTATTCACTGTAACATCCCCAGCCCTTGTGTATAGCACAAAACCACTCAATAAATATTTGTTGAGGAAGTGAGTAAAACCATTATTAGTTTATCAAATCTTTAGAACAAGTCTTCAAGGTAAATGTTTCTGGTACCTCCATTGGTTACATGAGAAAACCAAGACTTAAGTCACCCCTTAACCAGTAGAGAYGCTGGAGCAGACACATTACTGCTGGCAGAGTGCCAGGTACTGGTACTATGACTAACTCAAACTTTTGATCTGCATCCTTCCACCGTGACATCTGTTGGCACAGAGACTGCTTGAGTGCAGATGAAATATGAGATCGAAACCCTGTCATTCCTTTATCCTGGGGACAAATGTGCACAGCCAGGTCAGGAGCTGGGGCTACAAACACAGGGCAAGGTTCTTTTATCCAGCTGCCGGTGGCCTCACTGCCTGCTTTGTGAGAAGCACGCTTTGCCCAGAGCCTTTGGTTGCCTCTTCCTCCCACTGAACAGTCACCAGGAAAAGCAAGAACTCTAAAACTGCTCAACTGAAAATGAAATATGCGGTGGCTTCAGGCGATGCTTTCCCTTTGCTGGGAAGCACTGCCATGATAATTGTTTCTACAAAAAGAAACTACAGCTCTGGCAGAAAAAAAAA
>BDUI01015491.1:32000-43751 GCA_002335545.1 Apodemus speciosus
AAATAATCCTGGGGCTGGAGAGATGGCTCAGTGGTTAAGAGCACTGACTGCTTTTCTGAAGGTCCTGAGTTCAAATCCCAGCAACCGCATGGTGGCTCACAACCATCCGTAATGAGATCTGACACCCTCTTCTGGGGTGTCTGAAGACAACTACAGTGTACAGATATAACAATAAGTAAAATCTTTTAAAGAAAATCCCTCACAGGTATACCTAGTCACTTGGGTTTTTGTCAAGTTTGGATGTCGTGAAGTTGACAACCGAGAATAGCCTTTGGAACCTTACAGCCCGCGGAGCCAGAGGAGGAGAGTGTGAGGTAGCGTTGCTAGCACTGGTTGCGGTGGATAGCTTTCCGGGCTGTTTCACTAGCGATCGATCCTTGGCACTGCTGCTGACCGGACTACCAGATGCTGTGGGTGGCTAAAGAACCACCTCTGGTTTCTAAGAACCGCATCTGGCCCAAGAGAATGTCTGGATGTGATCCTAAGTCTGTGAACTAGAGTAAAACCAAGGAACCACTGAAAGAAACTCCTGAAGTTCAATTGCTTCCAACAAATCCCCAATTTTGGAGGCCTCGAGGGCAAACAACTTAGTCTCCCACTAGCTTTGCTGTAGACAGCGTCTCTGCGCGAGGCTGTGTCATCACTTAGGTTGTTGCCTGGCAAAGGTGCTTTGGGCCCCCTGTTCCCAGCCCTGTCCGCCCGGCCCCATCTGCTATCTAAAATCACAAGGTTAAATAGCTTCCTGACATAAAGAAATGAGTCAGAAAACTTGCTCATCAGTAACTTTTCTTGTGATTTACAGACTCCAGAACACCAAAGAACATTTAGACAACAACAGTTTACATGTCAGAAAAACAGGCCACTGTGGAATTTATGACCATCCCAGTCCCCCTCAAACTAGAAAGATAACTAAGCAAAATGGTCTCCGTTTCTGATAGCATCCTATCTTCTTTTGTTTGCTGACTTTCCAAGTAGATCTTTTTTTTTTAACCCCTTTGTTCCCAATCTGCCTTTTTTCCAGTCACGAGTAAATGAATGTGGGTGCTCTAATTGCAGAGGTAATCTTGGCAATTTCGGGCTGGCTGATCAAAGAAAGAGTTAGGGGCTTCCTGCTAGGCTGCTATTTCTGATAGCTGGTTGCCGGGGCTGAGTCACATGATATGGAGCCTTTTGACTGAATACCCACAGGTGGTATGGTCAGTGGGATACTGAGACTGGATACCTGGTTATCTGACAAGGTGAGAGGAAGAAGGAATGAGTCCCAAGTTAACCGATAAACAGCTCTGTCAGTGAAGCTCGCCGACTCCTCAGATACATACATGGTTACAGACTATCCTGACAGAATCCAGGTCTCTCAGAGGAATCTAACAAATCAGAAGATATTGACTGCTTGACCCATAGTGGGAATGAGAAATGATAAGACTCATTATAGGAACCCAGTTTGACATGACCACAGCCATTTTTTTAGTCATAACTCCAGCTGTGGTAAGGCACAGGGCCTCAGCAGACTTCTCAAACCTACAGGATAAACAAAGCCATTAAGATAAGTCAGGCTCCAGCTGCATATGTAGCAGGGGATGGTCTTAGCTGGCATCAGTGGGAGGGGAGGCCCTTGGTCCTGTGGAGGCTCGATGCCCCAGCGAAAGGGGATGCTAGGGCGGTGAGGTGGGAGTGGGTGGGTTGTGGTGGGGGAGCACCCTCATAGAAGCAGGGAGCAGGGAGCAGGGGCATGGGATGGGGGATTTCCAGGGGGAACTGGGAAAGGGGATAACATTGGAAATGTAAATACATAAAATAACCAATAAAAAAAAAAGAAAATCTTTAAAAAAAAAAGACAAGTTAGTGGAGCATTTCATGATAACTACTGATGCCCAAATCATTTTAAACTGATATTTAATGAAATCGCTTTAGAAAAATAATTGATGGGCCACATCGAAGTTTGTGTAGTACGTAAACTCCTTCCTCCCGCTATACAGCAGAGTCTCTCTTGTCTTGCCGACACTAGGGATACGAATAAGTCTGTAAATCTGTAATAACTGCACTTTCCAAAATCCTGGATCTTTCTAACTCTTCTGGTATATGTACATGTTACTGTGGACTGTGCGCATGTGCGTACACACTTGTATACTAGAGGTCAATGTCAGGCATCTCCCTTGATTGTGATCCATTTTATTTTTAATTTTTATTACATTTACTGGATGTGTGTATACATACACGTATGTAGGCCAGAGGTCAATGTTGAGCACCAGCCTCGATTTCTTTGTATTTAAAAAAAATTTTTTTTATTACATTTATTTGGGGTACCTGTGTTCACACCTACCAAGGGGCAGCTGTGGAGTACAGAGGACAGCTTTCAGGAATGGGTTCTGACCTTCTATAAGAGCAAGCTTGGGGCTCCTGTCTCCCTGCCTCCAGCACTTTGGTGCTGGGTGTGGCTTTTACCTGGGTGCAGAGGATCTGAATTCCAGCCCTTCGCTAGCGCTAGTGTGGCAGACACTTTCCCCGAGCTGTGGTGGTTTCATCTTCACCCTCCCTGTTGTGACAGCCTAGCTAGGTGCTGTGGCTGATCCATCATGGTGAAAAAGAAGACCAAAGTGAACCACAGTAACCAAGTGGCAGTCTGACTGTCGGGAGAGAGCTACTGGGAGCTGACAATGATTTGTCCGGACCTAATCCCGGTCCACCTCAGGACATGGGTGGACATTGTAGTTCATGAGTCGTTTCCTTCAGAGGTAGATGGAGAAAAGTGCTGCCTGGCTAACAATGTGACAGGGACAGTTTGAGGGAATAGCAGGCTGCCTGACTAACAGCACAAGGGCTGTGCTTCAGTGAACTCAGACGGCGGCAGGGCACAGATGGATGTGACTGTTACTACTGACTGTCGTAGTGCCAATGAAGAAGCGAGTGACCGGAACGGACATCCGATGGCGGCGACTGACTTATTCATTTCAATCAGGTGACTGACTGACTGACTGACTGACTGAGCACCTAGATATGGCTATAGGTCCACCCTGGCAGTGAAAGCCTGCTCGACTTTAAAATTTAATGACGGGCAGAATTGGGCTTGCACGAGACATCCCCTTTATGACTGGCTGACGCCGTGATTGGCTAGCAATATGACTGACACGGGGCGGGGCCTGGAGCAAAGGCCACCTCTGCTACTGCGCAGGCGCACTCTCAATAAAAGCGGCGAGCTCGGGCGCCCGAGACCACTCCTGGTGACGGGAGGAGTCCAGTCACAGCTCCCCGGTTGGTCCGAGCCGGAGCTGCGGGCGGTGAGGAGCGGCCAATAGACTGCGCGTCCCCGGCCACGCCCGCGCGCGCTCTCTTCTCGCGAGGCCGGCTAGGCCCGAATGTCGTTAGCTGTGGAGAAAGATGGCGGAAAATTTAAAAGGTGAAGCTGTGGTGGTAGAGACGCAAGCTACCGGCCCGGCCGAGTAGAATGGAGGGAAGGTGTCCAGGGCTCCAGGCCAGGCGTCCCAAGCCACGGAGCCTGGAGCTAGAAGGCCGGCGCGGAAAACGTGGGGCCGGAGAGCGCGGGCCCGGCGCGCGGGCAGGGCGGGGCTGAGGGGAGGGGGCGCGTGCTTCGGCCGCGGGGGGCGCGGGGCTGCGCAGACTGCGCGCGGGGTTTCTCGGCCGCGCGCGGCTGTCCGACGCGCCTACGCGCGTGAGAGAGTCCTGAAGAGAAGGTTGCGGCCACGCGCGGGAAAAGCGGCTCTCAGTGACCGTTACCCTTTCGGTTTCCACGGGAGACGCCGGAAGGGGAGGAAGAAGTGGAACGGACCCCCCCTTCTCAAAATGGGGGAACCGGCGACTCTAGGTGGGAAAGGGATCTCGGCGAGCTGGGGGCTGGGTTTCGGGGTAGGCGATTCTCCCCACCCCCCACCCCCCAGAAAGCGGGATTGGGGGGCCGCGGGGAGAGGAGGGCTGGGCTCCTCCATGTGCAGGGAAAGAGCGGTGACTGCGTGCCGGGCGGGCGCCTCGGCCGGCCGGGAGTAGAGCGCTGAGGGTAGATTCCACAAGTGTGAGCCGGGGCTGCGATGGGTAGGAGTGCGGCCGCTCTTCGTGCGCAGCCAGAGGCTGAAATGTTCTTTTCGGGTCGCTTCTCGGGGGGTTTCGAAGGCAGGTTGGAGCCTCTGGGGAAGGAGAGGCCTTGGACGAGAGGGATTAGTCTCCGCAGGGCCTTGGGTGGAAGGATGGGTGTACACAGACGTACACAAGGATTTCAGGGTTTTTTTTTTTTTTTTTTTCCTTTTAAAGTGTTTGTACGTTCTTAGGTTCTTAGGTTCCAGACCTTCTTATGAGGTTTGTTTTTAGGTTGGAGTCGTATGGTGGGAGGAGAAAAACATCCTTAAAAGATGGGATTTGGTCTTGACAGCCGTACACCTAGCATCAAGTGGTTTTCGTGACATATTTTGATTTTTAAAAATGGCTTCTAAAATTACGTTAAAGAACAGATGTGCTCTGAAGCCAAAAAAAAAAAAAGAAAGAAAAAATGTGTATACTTTAAATCCGTTTCTCGAACAGTTTTGGTGACCCTCAAGAGTCAGTGTCAGCAACTTAGCCCATGTATTGTTTATATGTTCCTGGATTGAGAGCAGATCCCTTTAGATGGAGTTGTACTTTTCACAGAAACGTGGGATGGAACCCCTGAGACAGGGACTGTGGCTGCCCTGGAACTCAAGATGATAGGCTTGCCTCTGCCTCTCCTGGGCATGCACCACAATGCCCAGCTTAATGAAATGTCTTTCTTAAATATGTCACTAATCATGGCAAGGGATTTTTTTTTCCAAGACAGGGTTTCTCTGTGTAGTCCTGGAACTCACTCTGTAGACCAGGCTGGCCTTGAACTCAGAAATCCGCCTGCCTCTGCCTCCCAAGTGCTGGGATTAAAGGCGTGCACCACCGCCGCCCAGCAGCAAGGGATATTTAATGTGAAAAATTGAGGCTTTTGCTATAGATGTGTTTGCTGTTAATGTGTTGTATCCCTCGCCCAGCAGCAAGGGATATTTAATGTGAAAAATTGAGGCTTTTGCTATAGATGTGTTTGCTGTTAATGTGTTTTGATTATAGATGGCTTAATGCCATAGACCCTGCTGGGAATTCGCCTAAGATTACTTGTGTAAAATTCCCTAATGTTTGGAATTCAAAATTTGGAAAATGTTTGGATTCCAAAATCCAGTGGCCCAGGAGTTTCAACCCCTCTGGTGCCCTAGGGATTTTTGTCCTGCCCTGCCTCCCTTAGTTAACACACCCCACTGAGCTAGGAAGATGTTGTCTTTTGGAAAGTGCAGAGAGCATTGGTTAATGCTCTGACCTAAGGTAAGTTTGCAGGGCAGCTTAAGGCCTTGGATGTTCTGGGAGTGGATCCCTTTATGGACTGGCCCATTGCTACAAGCTCCATCCACTTCACCCTTGCTATTCCAGAGTTAGGGGGTGGGGTTTGGAGTAGAAGACTCTCCCAGAAGAGGGCATAGGTCCTCTGATAGGAGAACTGGACCCTTCCATGTGCAGGGAAAGACAGGTTGGGTGACTCTTCCAGGCGTTGCCCTGAGAATTGAGCATTAGGGTTCAAGGAATTGGCACTTCCTGTTGCAGAGGATCTTAGCTTGAGTAAGGCCTGTGGATTACATTTTTTGTGAGTCTTTGGCCTTCTCATTCTAGGTTGCCGTGTGTGCTGTAAATCTTCCTGGAATCAGCTGCAGGATCTGTGCCGACTAGCCAAGCTTTCTTGTCCTGCCCTTGGTGTTTCTAAGAAGAATCTGTATGACTTTGAAGTTGAATACCTGTGTGATTATAAGAAGATCCGTGTAAGTTTGGTGTGTGTGTGTGTGTGTGTGAGAGAGAGAGAGAGAGAGACAGACAGACAGACAGACTACACTACACTACACTACACTACACTGGCAGGGGACTCTCTTCTCCACCCAGCCCCCATATCTGTTTGCAAAGAGGATTTTTCTCCTCTCATTCTTCGTGGGGGGAAAATGGAATGAATTAACCCTCTTATTTCCATTTTACAGGGAGGGAAATTAAGTGGCTTTCTCAGAGAACAAGAGGCAGAATGGATCCTCAAATACATGTTTTTTTCCACCTAGAAATATAGTTTTAAATATATAGTTAACAAAGTTGAGATTCTGTGACTAAGAGTGGAAGTAAGTGATGGCAACAGGTAGTGTGCCCCAGACGGACGCAGTTACTGATGCACACCAGTGGGAGCAGGGGAAAGGAGCCCGCGGAAAGCAGCATGCTTAGTTGAAATATAGCCTTCATTTTATATCTGTAAAATGGAAGGACTAGAGTTGTAAGAATTAGTTCGAGAGTGTGTCAGCTGCTCAGGACAATACCTGCTGCATAGTGAATGCTACAGAACAAAATGTTAGCTGTTTTTTTTTTTTTTTTTTCTTTTCATCTTTCTTTTTAGTTTTAGGCAGGGTTTTCCCAACCTGAAAGAGGGAGGAAGCAGGGGCCAGTGGAAAGGCGCCTACCCGGCAGTGTGATGATGTGAATGATATTTAATGGGGAGTGTGAGCAAAAGAGGAACCAAGAATAGCTACAGGAGTTTGGGCCTGAGCAGCTTTAGAAAGAAGGGACAGATCATTGGAAGACAGAGCAGGAAGTAGTCTGGGGAATTGAAATGGAAAGTACAAATTTTAACAAATAGTAAGGGGAGGGTGGAAATTAACTCAGAAATCCTTGCTGTAGTGGGTTCTCAGCATTTATGGTACGCTCATGTCCCTGTCTGCCTAACAGGAGCAGGAGTATTACCTGGTTAAGTGGCGTGGGTATCCTGACTCAGAAAACACCTGGGAGCCACGGCAGAATCTCAAATGTGTGCGTGTTCTTAAGCAGTTCCACAAAGACTTAGAAAGAGAGCTTGTCCGGCGACACCGCCGGTCAAAGCGACCCAGGCATCTGGACCCAAACCTAGCCAATTACCTGGTGCAGAAGGCCAAGCAGAGGCGGGCACTGCAGCGTTGGGAACAAGAGCTCAATGCCAAGCGCAGCCACCTGGGGCGGATCACCGTGGAGAATGAGGTAGACCTGGATGGCCCTCCAAGGTCCTTTGTCTATATCAATGAGTATCGAGTTGGTGAGGGCATCACCCTCAACCAGGTAGCTGTTGGCTGTGAGTGCCAGGACTGTCTGTTGTCACCCACTGGAGGCTGTTGCCCTGGAGCATCCCTGCACAAGTTTGCCTACAATGACCAAGGCCAGGTGCGACTGAAAGCTGGGCAGCCCATCTACGAGTGCAACTCCCGCTGTTGCTGTGGCTATGACTGCCCAAACCGTGTAGTCCAGAAAGGAATCCGCTATGACCTCTGCATCTTCCGCACCGATGACGGCCGAGGCTGGGGTGTCCGCACGCTGGAAAAGATCCGCAAAAATAGCTTTGTTATGGAGTATGTGGGAGAGGTGAGGAGATGGGTCTGGGTGTGTGCAGCTTTCCCCACCCCCTGTTTGTAGTGTGTGTGCCCCAACTGTGTACCTAAAACTCTTCTGCTTTCCGGAAGAAAAGCCTAGGGTGTGGGTCTGAGTATTATAGGCCTATAGGTAAAAGAACACTGAAGTTTTCTGACCTCTGGTTTCATCAGGGTATATAGCAAAGCAAGCGGGAACTAAGCTCCAGGCAGCATGCTGCAGAGAGTTTGTGGTAAGGGTCAATCAGAAATCCCCAGATCTTTGTGGCTTAACATGTTAGGAGTTAGTCTGCATTGTTTTAAAGCAGCCTCCCCTTGGTAGCCCAAGATGGCTTTGAGCTCACAGTCCTCCTGCCCTTCCTTCCTGAGTGCTGGGATTATAAACATGTGCTACCATACCTGGTCTAGGAGTCTCTGATGTGGGCATTTCAGTGGATATGCTGTTCACATAGTAACTTGGGCCCCCTGTTTTTACACCCCCCCCCCCCGACCCTGTGCCTTCTTAGGGCCTTCTGGTCACTATCACAACCTCAGCATTTTTGTAGGGGACTGAAGGGGAAGGTGCTAATGACTCAGGCTACTATTTACTGGCTGGAAGTTGAGTCACTTCAGTGCCAGGGAGATGGGTGTGTGGGCATGTGTGCTTTTAAGTTTGTGACCAGGTGTAAAGGGGGGTGGGTCTGGATGAGCAACTAGCAGGTGTATGCAGTACCGGTAAGACTCTGTGAGCATTTAGGATTGGGCAGACAAATCTCGTGGTTTGAGTCTTACCATCCCTGGACCTTTACTGCCTAAATGTGTGTTTTGTCATAATGACGTTGTTCATGTGTTTCCATAGGTCCCTCCTGGGAGTTATATGCTCGGAAAGTGACAGTACTGGCCCACGGATACATCTGAGGATGTCCATCTATATCAGTGACTGATGACTAGGAGAGGCTTCCACTCTTAGGAAACTAGAATAAAGGGTCAGAGGAAAGATGTGGTCTCAAGGTAGACCAGTCTACCATACAGTAGATAGCAGTCTGGACAAGGGGATGGCCATACCCCCAGATTGTCTGCTAGAGAAAATCCACATGCTGGAAAGCCAGGCAGCTCAGAGCAGAGAGGAAGGTGTTGATACTCAAAGGGTTCTGACAGGAAGTAGAGGGATCCTGAGTGTCTGCAGTAAGAGATGGCTACATGCCATAGTGGCCCAGTGGGCTGGGGGAAGCATGAGCTCTCCATATTTACAGAGGTATCATCCCTGAATGATTTTGGACAGTCTGGTATGTAGACATCTTTCTAGAAGAAAATGCTCTTAACCTGGGACTCCTGACAATCTGAAAGGAGAAGTATCCAGACCCTCTGGGATCTCATTCCCAGAGGTCATCCCAAGCAAGAAGCAAGTCAGTATAATTGTATTGACCAAGGTAGAGGAAAGCCTCTTAAAGGAAGACTCAGTCTCCTAAGTGTCCTTGCTCCTCTACTCTGCAGTTTCCAGGAGCCTGCACACTTTTTCCCATTTTCATCCATTCTCTCCATGTTTCTTGACTTCTGTCTTGCCATGACCTTCTTAGGTCTTCGCCTAGTACCTTTAGACCTATGGATTCTTGTGATGGTGCCCCCAAACACTTAGACCTCTTTCCACATGGCCTCTGAAAAGGCAGTAAGTACAGTATTAAGGTTGTATCCCACTCCTGCCACTCAGCAGGAGTCACTTTGTCTCCTCCCTGTGAAGTACTTGGAAGCAATTCATCAATGTTGCTTTCATTAGTATTTAGTCCAAAACTTAGACAATCCAAAATGCTCAAATGAAAAAAAAATTTTTTTTGAGACAAGGTTTCTGTGTAGACCAGGCTGGCCTTGAATTCAGAGATCCAACTACTTCTGCCTCTCCAGTGCTGGGAATAAAGATACAGGTCACCACTGCTGGATTGTTTTGTTTTGGATAACCTTTATCTTTGTACTTGGGGTTAGTGTTTATACTTAATTACGTGGCACTGTCTAGATACTCCTAAGGTGCTCTATGATGAATACACCCCTCTCCGCACCTGAGGTTAGAACACAGGGCCTCCTTTATGCTAGACAGTACTCTCCACCGAACCACATCCTAATAGGCAAGCTGTTGTGGTAATTTAGATTACCATTCCCAGTAATGTCTAGTCTTTGGGGCCACTGATAGTTTGTACCAGTAGTTCCTGCTCTTTTGGACCTTTCTATGTTCTATGATTCCAATGTTATTTGTAGCTTCACTAGGCAGAAAATACTAGAGAATATTGTCACACATACCTTCTTTTGCCCTGAGAAAATAGAGGCCCAGAGAGGTCTCATGTAAGAAATGGTCCAGATTACAAAAGCTAATCAAGTACTAATAAACCCAGTGCTGTAGCAGGTCTGCTGGCTTCTCCCCGTGAAAGCAGGCACAGGAGCAGCTGAGTAGCCATAGTTTCATAGTGTCATTCACATCAACAGCCCCCCCCCCTTTTTGGTTTTTTTCGAGGCAGGGTTTCTCTGTGTAGCCCTGGCTGTCCTGGAACTCACTCTGTAAACCAGGCTGGCCTCAAACTCAGAGATCCGCCTGCCTCTGCCTCCCAAGTGCTGGGATTACAGACGTGTGCCACCACTGCCCAGCTCAACAGCCTTTTTTAAAAGTATGGGTGTTTTGCCTGCAGTGTATACACCATGGGTGTGCCTACAGGAGAGGCAATGGATCTTAGGACTAGAGTTATTTTGCATCTCCATGTGGGTGCTGGGAATCAAAACTAGGTCCTCTGGAAGAACAGTAAATGTTCTTAACCAATGAGCCATCTCTCTAGTCCCTCAACAGCCTTAAAAAAAAAAAAAGAAAAAAAGAAAAAAAAGATTTAATAAACATAAGTACCCTGTCTTCATGCACACCAGAAGAGGGCATCAGATTCCATTACAGATGGATTTAAGCCACCATGTAGTTGGTGGGAATCGAACTCGGAACCTCTTGAAGAGCAGCCAGTGCTCTTAACCCCTGAGCCATCTCTCTGGTCCTCTTTAACAGCCTTTTTAAACTGTCTAAACAGTTCCTTGACCTGGAGAGAGTAGAATGGGAACAGGGGTAGGACATCACAGGTGACAAGGAGAGCAGGTTAAGCCTGCAGGGCTATGACTCATCCTTGTGAGACTGGAGGAGCAGGTAGGGACAGAACAGACAGATGGAGTGGGGGAGGATGTGGATATTCCTTAAGGTTCGAAGGTCTGCTGGTGAACTAGAGACTGGGTGGCTTTGGGGGGACTGAAAAGACCAAGTGGTCATATGGTTCTCAGGGAGATAGGAGAACCTTAGCATACCTTACCCTTGACATGAATATTATTGTGGCTGTCACTGCATCCTTCAGGAGCAAAAGCTTCACCAGTGGCGGTGCCCTATTATGACCTGGGCCTGCTTTACAGGAGAATCTTTCGACATTTTTTACCTTACTTGTGTGTATGTGCTCTCAGGTGCATGTGTGTGCAGGTGCTCTTGTAGTCCAGAAAAGAAGGGGTTATTGGATCCCTTGAGCTTGAGTTATAAGTATTTGGATTTTGTTTTGGAGACAGGATCTCCTTGTATTGCCCTGGCAGTCCTGGAACTATGTAGACCAGACTGATCTCAGACTTAGGGGATCCACTTGCCTCTGCCTCCCAAGTACTCGGACTAAAGGTTGTGTGTGAACATGTCTGGCCATGTTATAGGTATTTGTGAGCAGCCTGATATGGGCCCTCAGATCTAAACTCTGGTCCTCTGATAACCATTACTGCAGCCCTAGGCCATATTTAATTTCCCCAGTGATGTTTCCTGAACACTGTTATCCTGAACTATGTCTTACAGTGTTGTGGGGGAGTCAGATTCTATCTTTGTTGCCTCTGTGGCCCATGGGGGTCAGTGGTAGGCCTGGATTCTTCCCCTATCAGACTGTGACCTTTGTAAGCAAGATTTAGATAGTCCCCAGTAGAAAAATAACCTGGTATGCTGAGGGTATATATTGCATGCGTAGATTGAGTGCAAGGTTTTGAGTTTGTCTGCCAAAACAAAGGACCAAGTGAATGGAGAAACAAATTGTAGATAGGGGGGCCAGGTCCTTCAGGAATGAGCTAGAGTAGGGGGTGGTGTGGAATGTGGAGAGGTGGTGATAACAGAAGAGGCAAGTAAGACACTAATAGAGCCTTCCTTGCTAGAGAACGAGAAGTCATACCCAGGGGAGGGTGCTAGGAAGGTCTGTGTCTGGTGTCATCTGGCAGGTGGACAGTGTCTTTGAGGGAAAAAGGGAAGGAGGAAGATAGGTGGGGAGTTAATATTGGAACTACCTAGAAGACTGCCTCTTAGGCAGAGAGTTTTCTGGGT
>BDUI01015492.1:12891-24112 GCA_002335545.1 Apodemus speciosus
AATCTTCTAATCTCAGAGACATAGACGTGACAGAAGATGCCCACTGGACAGGGATTCTTAACTCCCCCTGTTGTATTCCTGGCCCTTATTTCCTGAGAAAGTCTTAGGTGATTCTAACTTTAGAGCTACGTGRAGTAGGTTTATAACTCGAACATTTTCTGACTATAAATCCTAAAGGAATTTATTTTAAAACTACTCTTCGGCAGTTATGTATAGTTTTACTACTTATTAAAGATGAAAGTAAATTGACATACTAGTAAGTTGGGCACATTTATTTATTTTTTTCATAGAGATTAAATCTTGGCTAAATATTTGATACTGTCAGACACAGAACATTTTCAGCATTTTTCACATTTTATCAGTATTTTGATTTTATAATCAGCAGGGCAAAGACTACCACATYGTATAGACACAGCACAGAATGTCAGAAGTCTGCCTAGGTCCATTTTAGAAATTGTTGGAAATTTTGTCCTAATCTGAAGCCAAAATTCATTTAATGATTAAAAAAAAAAATGAAACTTAAACTGGCAACTCAAACAGCACTTTTAAAAAAAACATTTATTTTTATTTATGTCTATGAGTATTCGGATATGTACCACGTGCTCGACTGGTCCCCACAGAGGCCAGAAGTGGGCCTGGGCAAGTTGTTATGTTTTTTACAGGATCGRAAAATGTTGTGGGGATGGTTCAAACAGTGCAGTTCACCATGCACGGGACTCTTGACCCTGAGCTGAGATGCTTCTCGCAGCTCCTCAYTGGTGTTGCTGGGCAGGACGGCATGGCCAGGCTAAGGTTTACATGCTGTGTGTCCAGACCCAACGCGGCAGCGAAAGCTGCGTGATGTCACATAGGGAGTGCTGCCCCGCACGCCTCGGGTTCATTACATGCTTGATTTTGAATTAATTTTTGGTTGTTATGCTCCGGAAACCTTTTACCGCTGCCAAGGTTTTCTCCACCTCCACAGTCAATTATGTGGTGACCCACAGCATAAGAAGCTGGGCAGCAGGAGTAACTTGTCGAGAAAAGCATAAGGCTTGACGCGAAGCAGCAGCATGCCAACGTGGCGCTTCTGAGGGTGTTGACTGGCACAGGGAGCCTTGGCTAGAACTTCCGGAACGTGACAGGGAAGTGCCGAGCATCTTTGCTGATCCTCCACCTTGTGTTCCCCACCAGGTCAGCTGTCTCTGGCCCCTGTGCGTTTCATTTCACCACGTGAGGAACCTGACAGGAAGTTCTGCCCCTGAGCTAATAATGGCTGTCACTCCTTCGCTCTTCTAATGGGTCAGGCCAAGTCTGAACCTGGAGATGTTTCCACAGTGCTGTGAGCCTCTTGGGAAAAGGCGTGACTAGCCATAATGTGGAAAATCGCTCAAGAGCCACCGAGAGCTGCCTTCTCCCTGTCCCCATGCTTCCTTTAATATATGTCCTCACTGCCACTTTCAGGAAGTGTGGGCTTCAGGGTGAGTGGGTCACAAGCCACAGCTGGTGCCAGAAACAGAGCTCAGGGTGTAGGTCCTCCTGGGCCTCTAGGTCATCCACATGCAGAAAGCTGGTGCCAAGGGAGAGTCAGGCAGACAAGAGGTTAACTGTGTGTGAGTCACACACTTGAAGACTGGCTTCTCCAGCAAGCAGAGTGAAAAAGGAAGCTAATTTCCATGCCCTCTCCTGGGGGGGCATAGGAGTTGGGGGGGTGAGGGGGGATGGGAGGAATTGCTTCTCAGTAGTCTATCCAGGGYTAAGGAGCCAATTTTGTCACCTGGCAGGGTGTGCCACAGGTAACTGCTGGGCAAGTAAGAAAAAAAATGTCTTGATTTCTAATTGTCTTCGAGGCTGCTGCATGGCCCACTGCTACTTGTGCTTCTTAGCTGGCTTTGGGGGCAGGGGCGAGGCACCAACGGACTTTGTACACACAGGCCTCTCTTCTAACATTTATCTCCAGGAAAATGAAAACTAGGCCTTTGCAGCCCCAAGGAGTGGACTCCCAGCTGGAGTAAATCACATTTCAGAGCTCACCCAAGTGCCAATATCCCAGTATCTAGGCGAGTGGGAAATCAGATCCCAGTTCATCTGGAAACCTCATACTTACAAAGCCTTTCTTCTCAACCATTTCTAGAGCCTTCCTGCTCTGTTCAGAGATGTGTCACCGGAAATGTGGGACTGAGGAAGGGGAGGAGTAGTCTCTTAGAGGTGGAGGAGACCTCTAAGGCTGCCTTGCTCAGGCCTCAGACTTTTGCAGGAAAAAGCCCAGACTTTGGGGGTGGGGGGGGCGGTGACTAAGACTAATGCCCCCTCCCCCAAACAAATGACTCCTACTACAGACTCATTTGGAGAGCAAATGTTCCTTGAGAATTCAGTTGGTTCTCCTAAGCTTGATCTTAGTATTTTGAATACAGGTCGAGGAGTGAGGCCTTCGTACTGAAGTTCTGGGTGATTCGTCCAGCTGCGATCTTGGACCCCATCTCTGAATAGCTTTCCCAACACCAATTAACTTCTGTGCTCCCTGCTGGCGCCATTAACTCTCACCAGGAACTTCCCTGTACGAGGGAGGAGGCGGGGCAAGCACTTAGCTTCCCACCAACTGTCAACTTGGGCTGCGTCTTCATTGCATTCCGGACATTGATTTTACACGTCCCCTCTCAGCAAACCTGTTAATAAGATTCTTTTCCTTCCTCTCTTCCCTTCAGCCTCTTCAGCCTGGCCCCGTCTCCTGGTCAG
Source organism: Apodemus speciosus (assembly GCA_002335545.1). NCBI lineage: Eukaryota > Metazoa > Chordata > Mammalia > Rodentia > Muridae > Apodemus > Apodemus speciosus. Next base: position 15,607 of record BDUI01015492.1, read on the forward strand.
ACCTTGATTACATGTCTCATTGATTCCATTCAGCTATTTATTAATACACTAATTAGTATGTTCATTTAAAGGAGAGTGACACTGCGTGCTTTTAAAAAGTAAGCGCACAGAGGTGCAGGTTAATGGGGACTTCTGTTTATTTAACATCGGTGGCTGGTGTGAAGAGGATTCGTTTTGGATGTTAAAAGGACACGGAGGTTTTTTTTTCCCCCCCAGGGCTTAAATCACTTTAGCTGACAATCAGTAACACCCTTTGAAAGGTGACACCTAGAATCATATTTCACTTTCCTTCTGTGATCTTAGTCTCCGTGGTTCAGTTGCGGAAACCAGGAGAAGGCCAAAATGGGGCAGAGGTGCCTAGTGTTCTATAGGCAGGTCTGATCTATCTGGGTTGATCTAGATAGGTCTGATCTGTTGCTCTTGGGCCACTTGGCATTAACCAGGGCAGGTGAATTCTCTAACAGCTGCCAACTCTCACTGAGTAAATGCTTCCCAGTCTCTTCCGGCTTCCTGTGTATGTGATTTTGCATCACACAGTCAGATTCAGGATCCCAGCCTCCTTCTATCTTGTTCCTCTGCTCTCTCTGTAGCCTCATAATTCAATATTGGTTCTTCTGCATCCTTCCAAGAGAAGAGATATAGAAGCCCCCACTCCTATGCATTGCAGATAAATTCCAAGACCCCCTGTGGATACCTGAAAACCGATAGTTCTGAACTCTTTCTAATATATAAAATCACTGTGAGAGTGTATCAATCAATCTGATAACTGAGATGGCTATTAAGTGAAGGTTACATTGAGGAAGAAAAAAAACACATGTGATATGACTTTGTGTTTGATTATTTAAGTCTGGAGAAAGTTATGAATAAATACTGGATGCTAATATTTTCCTAAAGAAGGGTGGTAATAAAAACAGGGTGGAGATAGGAAGAAGACAAAAAAATGGATTTAGACCTCTTTGGTGCCATTGGATGTTGGTAGCTAGGGGTTGGATTGAAACAGGGAGTTAGGCTGAGCTGGTTTACAGCTTAGAGCCATCTAAGTGGCATGGCAGATGGGCAGAGGGACATGGCCTCTGAGTGAGAGGGTTGGTTATGAACACTCACTCTGGTAAAAAGGTGCTGGGGGTTGTCTTAGTTAGGGTTACTATTGCTGTGACGAAACACCGTGAGCAAAGCAGTTTGTGGAGGAAAAGGTTTATTAAGCTTAAGCTCCCACATCACTGCTCATCATCACAGGAGTCAGGACAGGAACCCAAACAGGGCAGGAACCTGGAGGCAGGAACTGATGCAGAGGCCATGGAGGGGTGCTGCCTGCTGGCTTGCTCCTCATGGCTTGTTCAGCCTGCTCCCTTTAGAATCCAGGACCACCAACCCAGGGATGGTACCACCCACAATAGACTGGGTGCTCCCACGTGAATCACTAATTAAGAAAATGCCCTAACGCTGGCCCCACAGCCCAATCTTATGAAGGATATTCCCTGCCCCTTCGAGGCTCCTGCCTTTCTGGTGAATCTAGCTTGTGTCAAGTTGACATAAAACTAGCCAGTGCAGGGGTGGCGGAATGAGGGAGTCAGAGAGAGGGATGGAGARGAGGTTTAGTCGTGGGCCTAAGTGGTAATTAGACAGTGCGGCCGAGGGGCATGGAGGAGCCAGTAAGGAGCCAGGCTCCACCAAAGAGAGAGATGGGCAAAGGAGAACAGAGGATGAGGGAAACTGTTAGCTCTTTTTGCCAATTTGACTTTGAGAGAGCTGAAAGGCCTGGATAGACATATAATATAAGGTACAGGCGTGYGTGCAGTCTGGGCGTCAGGGCAAGAGAGAACAACTGAGGTCTAGACTAGGGATGTGTAGCCACCCAGTGGAATGGGTGACCTGATGACAGAGCCAAAGCAATCTTGGGACCCTTGGCAGGCAGAGTGGCTTGACCCCCTCRTCCTTTGTCTGGCGACTGTGAGAAAGTAACTGTGCACAGCAGGCTCTCAGTGCCCTATGAGCACTAAATTAAGTCACCTTGTGGTTACAATTCAAACTATGAGTTTTCTAAGCTGGTTTGTGTGTGCTTGGATATATGTGTCCCACRTAACTTTGGCCAAGCAATGCATACTGACCAATGGCTGCTCTCTTAATCTCTCCCTGCAGGATCTCTCCACAGCAYCAGGGAGCTAGCGCTCCCTTAACTTTGAATAAAACGTCTCTGATGGGTGAGGGGTAATAAAAGGACCAGGAGAGTAACAGAGGAAGGAACTTGCCTCATATTATAGCTACATCTGCATCTCTAGGCTTGGACTATACTCAAGGGAGTGCATTAAGGACCAGTGCCCTGTGGCCCACTCCTGGACATCCTGTTCATAGAGGAAGGATCCGACGGGTTGGAAGCACTCTCGAGTTCAGGCTGGAGATCTAAATTCTGCTTCTCACCTTTTCTCCTAGGAAACGGCCTCGCCCTTCATGCCTGACATGCCGTGTTTCCCAAAGTCTGGACAGGATTCCAGCCTGCTCCTGGATCCTAGACTCACACTCCCCTCCTCGGGAGGAAGTGGCTTATCTTCCTGGTTTTCTCCTTTACCTAATGTGCAAACTATAATTCAGTGTAACTCCATGTCAGTAAGCTGGAAGCTCCTTTTGAAAACTTTGAATGAATTGGTTAATTGATGAATTATGTGTGTGGGTTTATGCATAGCACAAGGGATACACGGAGGTTAGAGGGCAACTCACCGGATTAAGATCCCTCCTTCTACCATCCGGGAAGAAACTTGGGTCATCAAGCTTAGGAGCAAGTGTCCTCTGAGCTGTCTCATCAGACTCATGAGCTGAGAGTTCTAAAATCATTTTAAGAAAGAAAGAAAAAAAAAAAGAGTTTCCTAAGTCACACACTGCTCTACAAACAAAGCATGCCCCAAGGAGAACCTTAAAGATGTAGCCACACTTAACACTTAATGTTAGTTTGCATGAGTGATAAGGAGACCTCTTTGCAAGCCCATTTTCTAAGACATCAAATCAGGCCGTAGGCCTGGTGAAGGGAATCTGCCCCAAGAGGTATTTCACAGTCCATTTATTTTGAATGCTTTATTTTTCAGGGTCTATGGATCGGAGTTTCAAAAATCCTTGGAAGGGCCAAATATATCATAGTGTCTGTGTCGACTGTGTTGGGCCCCAGGGATTTACCCACAGTTGCCAGGTGCGCCTCCTGAGCAGCCAAGTTCAGAACTATTTCAGTATCTGAACTCAGCTGTGCAATTTAGACCTCGAAGAGAGTTATAGCTCACTAAGTGTTCTGTATATGGGGTGATGAGGTTTTCTTGGACTGAAGTTTTCCTAGGTGTGGCGAGGATGTGGATACATGCTATTCATGCAGATTAGGAAAGAACAGATTGATGTTTTGTTCTCCTTGTCTGGCTGGGTCTTTATTGGGAAGTGTTATCACGGAATTCTTGGTCTGGGTCATTGGCCTAATTGTGACCGTCTGATTGGATGGATGGAGGAGATATCAAACCCCAAACATCTGCTGCCTTTCAGCTGCAGTTCTCTGGCCGATGTTTCTGTTATCAGTCTCCATGGCTGAGCCCCCTCCTTCAGTTCTCTCCATCCAGTAAACCACCCTGAAACACATGTAAAATGATAAGACATAAACAATAATGACAAATAAATAAATAAGTGAGTAAGTAAGTAAGTAAATAAAAATAACCACTTGGCATTTGAAATTGCCCCTGGCTCATCAGCTTATCGTAGAAATCCTCTCAGTCATCTCCCAATTAGAATTAAACTCTACTCTGAATTAATTTTGCATTAGGATTTAAGTTGATTAAATACATGGACTGGGCGAGTCTTGAGCTCTGTTTCCTCCTGTGACTACCAAGTGCATCTCAACAACCAGGACTCTCTAACCCCTTCYGAAACTCGACTGGATACGGAACGTGACATTCCTCGAAACTCTTTTGAGGCTTTCCAAAGCACTGCTTTGTCTGCCTAGTCTCTCTCTCTCTCCCAGCAGCCCTGGAGCAAAGCCACCCATTGAAAGGGCTCTGTGTGGCTGGGTGTTTTCTTCAGTTTCATGTTTTGTTCGACAGCATTAGATCTGTTTGGACTCAGACTCCCCGGGGCTGTGTGTGCGTCAATGCAGTCTTTTTGTCCTAATTTGGTCACGGTGATCCTGGGCTCTGTAGTTGTGGCTGCAAAGAGGTGCTTTCTACTTTCGTGTCATCCGAGGGCTTGTTTGTAAGATGCTGCATAAGGTTGGGGCCAGAGCCACCCAAAGGCCAAAAATCTAGGCAAATCACTTGTTTCCTCCAAAGCTAGGGATTGGATTCTCCTGGTGGTTGGGTCTGTGGGGTCTTGATGTCCCCTGTCTCCTCTAGGCTTGCTGTTGGAACGTGTGTCCTTTGGTTCTTCTACTGTAGACAAGTAAGTAGGAATTCCTGGTAGTTCTTCTAAGAGAAAGCCTACACCCAGGTCCCAGCTTCTCTTTTTGGCTTCTGCAACTTTCTGGGTCTTCAGTCATGTCTTCATACAGTCAGAAGACTCGGATGAGATTAGGATGAGGGCTGGTTAAGTGTGATAGCTAGACTTAATTATCAACTTGATTCCTAGAAAGAGGAAACCTCACTGGAAGAATTGTCTTCATCAGATTGATCTGTGGGCGTGTCTGTCGGCAATTCTCTTGAATGCTAGTTGATGTAGGAGGGCCCAGTCCATTGTGGGTGGTACCATCCCTAAGAAGGTGGGCTTGAGCTGTGTAAGGAAGGTAGCTGACCCTGATCCTAAGAGCGAGCTAGTAAGCAGCACTTTCCCATGGTCTCTGCTTCAGCTCCTGCCTCCAGGTTTCTGCTTTTAGTTCCCAACCAGACTTCTCTTGGTGATCACTGTTGCCTGGAAATGTAAGCAAAAAAAAAAAAAAAAAAAAAAAAAAAAAAAAAAAAATCATCCCCCTGCCTCAAGCTGCTTTCTGTGGTTACCACGGCAACTGAAAGCAAACTAGGACATTTAAGCAGTACTCGAAGAACCAAAAAGCAAAGCAAAGGTGTACACAAGGAAGGTTGAATAAAGCATTATCTTGGAGGCTAAAGGTGAAAACTCTGGAATCAGATACAGACTAAATTCACAGCTGGCCAACTCTTTAGCTTGGACAGTGACTTAATCCCCTTCCCTTGTCCTGTTCCTGTGATGACTACTACTTTTGTGAAGTGGCGATGGTTTTGTCTTCTTCACAGGAGAAGCAAGATGTCTATAAAAGGTTCAGCCATGATGCTTGGCCTAGACCACACCATGCTATATCTTCCAACTTGAAAAGACGTTGAACTTTAAACTCTTTCTGCTACTGGAATCAGGGAAACTACCATCGTAGAGCTAGTCTGCTGTAAATCCAGTTTCCCTTTGCAAGAGAGGAAATAGGTAAAATGAATGCATTTTCAGGATACTTGTAACGAATTGCCATCCATTCAGGCTCCCTTTCTTCAATCGTGGAACCAGGCGATCCACTTTGGCATTTGACTTGAATACGTTCAATTCGTGGCTATCATGGGTTGGAACTATGATTTTCAAACATCAACTGGATTTAGCTGTTGAACTTTGGAAAAAATCATTTATTTCCTAGCTTCATCACAGACTGACTGAATTGGAAGCTCTAGGGGTATTAGTAGTAGGCATGGGTGTGAGGAGCCTCCTTCTCCATCCATATACACAGATGTACGTAATGGCAACAACAATAAGAGACTGAATTTGAAAGTGAGCATACATGGGATCTAGGTTTAGGAAAAGGAAAGAGAAGGGAAAATGACATAGTTACAATTTCAGAATCTGAATAATTATTTTTTTTAAAAAAGGGAGGAAGGTGAGTTTGACGGTAATCAGGTTGGGAAGCTCAAAGCAAGGTCATAGTTCACTAGAAGGCAGTTTGTTTCTGTCGTCTCCATTAATGGTGTTTCTTCTTGCCTCCACTCTCCAGAGTATCATTAAAAAGCTGAGTACTCAAGGGACACTCAGCATCTGCCCTCTTCTGTTCCTGAATCTAAATGAGTGTCTGGTTGGGAGTTAATGATGGCCCCTATTGGCCCAGTACTACTGCATTCTGGAGATATTCTTACAAATGGCCTTCTCAATACTTCTACTTTCTTTAGATCTTTGAAACTTGAGTATAAATTGCATTCCTTTCTYTTTTATTTCCTCCAGTTCTGCTCTATAACTCTCTGGTATTGCCAGCCTATTTACCAACCCTACCATGGCTGGTAGAGAGAATGGAAGATCAAGTTCATCATGGACAATCCCAGGGAAGGGCTTTCTCTGTCTCTTTCCTTCATCTTTCTAGTCTCCAAACCCCTGTATGAAGGTTCATGCCAGCTACCAGCTGTGTCTAGAGGCAGATATCGTGTGGGTTCCTCTCACATTAATTCCTGCTTTTTCTTCATTTCTTTCTTCTTGGTTCTTGTTACCCTTGCTAAGTTTGGAATCGTTGGTGTCTTCCAATCCTACCATACAGAGCTACAGAAAGGTCTACTTCATTTTTGAATAACAAATTCTAGGAAGCCTTGTGCTCCAACCCCTTTTTCTGTATCTCAAGGATAGGATTTAAATATTGTAAGTGGTCATATTCTGGAATCATGCCAGCTTTGTCTCTACTAAAAACTGTAGGACTCAAGGGAAGGACTGTGGCATCGAGTCTGCTCACTTTTGGGGATCTTCCAGGGTTTCCATAACATGGGTCAGGGTAGTCAGGATGTCTCCCTTCTTGGCAGATAGTATTCTCAACCAGGAGGGAGCAGTCCTTTCTGATAAGAGCTGTTGAATCAGCCATCAGTAACCTTGGTGAGGGAAAYTAGATCACCTTGAAAGGTCTTTCTCTCAGAGTCTATCTCTTCCTGCTCTCTGGGAGGAGCTAAGGTCTTAAGCCTAGCAATCTAGAAGCCATTGGTTCCCATTGTACCTGTATAGGAATAATCTTTTTGTGCACTGTGTAAAGGTTATCTTTGTCYTAGTCAAATGCTGATTTCTCTACTGCCGGGAGAGCTGAGGACAGGTGGTCTTTGGTATTGTYATTTTTATGAAGTAACACCTGTCCCATTGTTTGTAAACATTCTTCTCCATCACCTTCTGATTGGTCAGTAAAGAGCTGAGTCAGTCTATGACTGGGCAGATGAGATAGGTAGGCTGATTTCCCATTCCAGTCAGTGGTCCTGAGATAGAGGGAGAAGGAGGGCTGTAAGAAAGGAAGAAAAGAGGTGGTCCCAAGGCAGAGGATTGAGGAGGAGGAGGAGGAGTAGGGTTGGTCACCAAGGGATTCACCAGGAGGACACACATGGAGCMGAGCAAACCAGGACAAGACTCAAAGATTCAAACTGCAAGTAACATGTGACTGGGAGGGTTAGGGGGTTAGAATAGCACAGAGCCTGCCTAGCTTAGGTCTGCGGCTTGTTAATAAAAATACCAGGTTTCTCTGTCTATTATTTGGGAGCTAGAAATGACTTACAGTTATTTGGAAGCAAAGGAGGGGTTGCACCCTCCCCCCCAAATTCTACTACTCACCTGGGCTATCCTAGAAAGAAACACGGCTAAGAGATGCCCTAAAGCTTAGTGTCTTTCAACTTGATTCAAATGAATGGGTTTTAGATGTGACTATTCATCAGAGCCCCAAGAGCTAGATCATATTTTCTGTTTTGTTTGTACCCGTGCAATATTTTGGTGTGGCCAACATTTAAAGGGTTGAAGATTGCATTTCAAGTGTAGTTTGGCACTTTTATAGACATTCAGGCTGGTCTGAGAAAACTGAGCCTTTAATTCTGAATGAGACCTCTCGAAAGACCAGGAGCCACTTCCTGGGGCAGCAAGCTCTCCAGGCTGCAGGGAACACACCCTCCCTAGCTTGCTTTAGCACTTGGTATTCTCTGTCTCTCTTGTCTTCAGCTCTGGGTGAGCGCTTGAGTCTGGGAGCTCTGCCCATGCTGGAAGAATAACCTGAACATCCGGAGAAGGTATAGGTTTCCAGGACCTGTCTCCCAGGGACTTTGCTTCCTAAGACGGGTTTCTGCTGCAAGAAATTGTACTGGAGGGTTTAATAGCCTAGAGCCCAGGGTATGGCTTGAAATGAGAAGTGAGTGTGTTGTCCACAAGGACAATCAAGAAAACCCCATTGAGGRCAAAGACCATAGATCTATCTTTAATGCAGGGTCCAGAGCCCCATGTTCTGTGTGGACATGGAAGACCCTATCAGATGGGTTTTACTCTCACACTCATACAATGTGGTCTGGAAAGTGCCATCTTCTTTGTGGTTGTGATTGGTGTATAATGTTGACCTCAAAGCAGTTTCTCAGAGAATCAGTGGCTCTTTTTTTTTCTTGGCTCTTTCAAAATGGAAGCATCATCTTAGAGCCAGATTTGGAGTGGTTGGAAATGATTCCAGAGAGTCAGCGATGAATGGAGAAGTGTGACCCTGAGTGGCCAGAGTGAGCAGGTCCTGAGAGAACAGCCCATAACAGGAGAATCCCTAGTACTTGGACTCTCTTGGATGCTCTGTGGT
>BDUI01015493.1:4639-16197 GCA_002335545.1 Apodemus speciosus
GGTCTCGAATTCAGAAATCCGCCTGCCTCTGCCTCCCAGAGTGCTGGGATTACAGGCGTGTGCCACCACCACCCAGCTTCCTTCCTTCTTTCCTTCCTTCCTTCCTTCCTTCCTTCCTTCCTTCCTTCCTTCCTTCCTTCTTTCTTTCTTTCTTTCTCTTTCTTTCCTTCCTTCCTCCCTCCCCTCTCTCTTCCTTCCTTCCTTCCTTCCTTCCTTCCTTCCTTTGATGGGAATGAAGTTACAGTCTCTCCAGCTCAGATGGATACATTGTTTCCAAAGTTTAAACGTTTTGTAGGGCTGTCTTCCTTTTCCGTTTCTCAGCTCTCAACCTACAGGCTCCAGGAAATCTGAGGACTTGATTAGCTAAGATTTTAATTTCTAAGTAGTTAAGAACTACTGAGCTTTWAAAAAAAAACAAAACAGAACAAAACAACAAACTCCAGGAATAACTGAGGGGCGGGCACCTTACCAGGGGCCGTCCTACAGAGAATAGTGACTCTGTCTCCCTTAGCAGCCATCAACCGCCATTACTTTCTTAGCTAGGGGTGGGGTATCAAGAGACCACTCCTTCCCCACTGGAGTGAGTTGGCTTGATCTTGTATAGGTGACCACGGCGGCTGTGAGCTCATGTATGTAACAGCCATGTCCTGTCCAGAGGCCATGTCTTTTACTGTAATTACTGTCTTTTACAGTAATTCTCCATTCCTCCTGATCCTGTTCCCCAAGCCTGTGTGTGTGTGTGTCTGTCTGTCTGTCTGTCTGTCTGAGAGATACATTCATTTATTTAATCTATGAGCGACCCTGCATGCATGTGAATATGGACAACACTAATTGGCATTAGTGGGTGCAGATGGGAGCTATGTTATGGGGAGTTAGGGTAGTGGGACCTGGAGGGAAGGAGCAGGGATGGAGAAGACATGTTGTATACATATATAAAAAATATTAAAAAAATACGCACACTTACTAAAACAATACCGCTAACAAAACCCCTGCACCCAAGAACAACAAACTTAAATTATAAAACATAAACCAAGTATTGATTCAAACAGAGGAAGGGAAGGTGTCAGCCCCGTGAGGAGGCCCAGGCGACTTTGTCTCCCTATAATCCTTTTCTCAGGAATGGGTTTTGATCAGGTAAGTTATTGTTCTTTGCTCCTTCTTCATGAGTTTCAGCTACTCTAAGGAGCTCATTACTAACGAGTACACGCTGACAGCATGTTTACAGAGGCAGCCTGTCTTCATTTAGCAGCCACTGGAAACCCTGCTTAAAATAACCTTGCCTTGTGTACATGCACGCCGGCTAAGGCTTCGGAGTCGATTAAAAACGCACAACTCCTAAGTGCAGAAGAAAGAGCCATCTCCTAACCTTGTTCAGATTTCAGGAAGTTGGCTCGTGACCATTTTTTGTTGTTTGTTTGTTTGTTTCTCTTGTAAGGTTGGTGGACAGAATGATCTGAAAAATGTTGAAAGGCCAGCGCATGGTGTGGCATTTATTARCGGTGTAAGAAAGCTTATTTTCATCAACATCCAAAAACCAGTGAAATTTCCATTCCACATGAATAGCACGTTTCTCCTTGGTCACTTGTGGACACGGCTCCCCAACCAAGGGTCAGAGGGGAAAGCTCTGGTCTGAAGCAAAGGTGATCCACCTGCAGGGCCGATCGAGGACCTTCTCTTCTGTCAAGAAAGGAAAGCTCTCACACATTTGGTTGCGGGGCAGAGGTGGGGGGCAGGGGGGTCACTGCTACTGTTTCTTATGTGCATCCCTCTTTGAAGAAACACTTGCCTTTACTTTTAATACCTGGAATTACATATGCAGGAAATTATTTAGATAGACTTGACTGCTTTGTTTTATTATCTTTATTTTTCTGTGATGTATATAGACATTCATATGTGTTTACATGTGTGCGTGTGTACATGTGTGTATGTGTGTGTCTGGCTATGGAGATGTCAGTGCAGGTGTCTACAGAAGCCAGAGGTATTGGATCCCCTGGAGCCGGAGTTTCAGGTGCTTGTGAGCTGTCCGAAGTGGGTGCCAGAAGAGAAGTAGGTAAGCTCTTAAATCCTGAGACCTCTCTCCAGCTTTTTACTTACTGACTTAGCTAGACTGGCTGGCTGGTGAACTCCAGGGGTCCACCTGTTTGGGCCCCCTAAGTACTGGCACTGTAGGTGCCAGCACCTCCACTACCCACTTTTAGATGAGTACTGAGGATTTGAACTCAAGTCCTCATGCCGGCATAGCAGGAACTTTACTCACTGATCTATCTCTCCAGCCTACACGTTTATTCTTTCTTTGTTCTGAGGCACAGCTCATTCCATAGCCTAGGCTGGCCTTGAACTTGCAGTCAACCTATTGCTTCAGCCTCACGAGTTTGGGGCTGAATACACCCCAAGTTACAGGGATACACCACCACATCTGGCTTCAGTTTGATTCTTGATGGCTCTAGGCAAGAACTTTGTGAATGATTTTTACCTTACTCTTGGTTGGTTTTGGTATATCCTCAGAGTCAATGGATAGTGATTTTCCGGGTTATTGGCTGTAGGTTGGGTATAGGTAGGAACATGCCTCTCTGTTCTCCTAGCAGTGTTTCAACCCTTGTGATGAACACCTCCTGAGACCTATGACCGGGCTGAACACAAGTGTATTGTTTTCTTCCCATCTCTCTTGAACTGTCCAGCCACAGTAGGTTACAGCGGATTCAGATTAACAGAATCGCACAGGGTTCCAGGTTGATGGCTCATTGTGCAGCTGTGGATGTACCTATCGGAATAGGCGACACCTCCTGTTGCCATGGAGATGAGGAAGAAAGGTGCTGGGGAGCTGAGCTCTGGGTTTTCCCAGCTTCAGCCTGAAGCAGCACACATTAGTTCACATCCCTTGGCCGCCAGGGTGTGTGGTTAATTTCAGATGGGATGTGTGTAGGGGAAGACAAGAAGAAAACCAGCCAGAAGGGAGTTTTCTTTTGTATACAGAACTGGGTGAGGCTTACCCATCATGGCCTACAGAAAGCTGCTGTGTGACCCATCATGATATGAATGTGGGCCATCACTTCATAATAAGAGCCCCATAGACTGGGAATAGAGGAAGCCAAGTACTTTGCAAAGCTGGGCTTTGGCCCAGAATAGCAGATGTGCTGATGGAGGCCAGAGAGCAAGTTTCGTCACCCACGTGGCACCCCAACCCCTCTCTCTACAGCTGAGGAAGCAGGAGGGTTTGGTCCCACACACCAGTGAGGTCTTTCCTGTCCCTCTGCCACTTGGCTTTTTCTCAACCCAACGTATTCATCTCTACTCTTTTTACATTCTGCCTAAGCTCACCAGGACAGTGGGATTTTAGATCACATCTGTAGGCAAGCTCAGCTCTTATTTCTACTCTACATGTTTAGTCTAGGGGTAGACTAATAGACTGCCTGAAGGGGTTTAATATTCTCTACTTTTCTGTCTGTGGACTGTAGCCAATTCAAGTGACTTTTATTTTGAAAGAGAACCACAAGCAGTTTGCTTCTTGCAGACTCTTATTCAGGTGCTCATGGCAGGACATCAGGAGCCAGATGTGGACCCCGGAGGCTGCCGACTCTCCAGTTTCCAGGTCTCTCCATACCGACAGCCGATGGTTAGAAAAGTCTTGGGGTGTTTTTGACATTCCTAGTGAAGTGTGCTTTCCTGGATAGACCTCTGAATGGAAGAGTTGTCACTTTCCAGGAAGGAAGAGTCTGGGGGAAAGCTTTTTCCTCAGCTCAAGCGAGCACAGCGCTTTTCCCAGTTTGTGGGCTTCATGGTAATGGATGGTCTTGGGGCTTCAGGTCCAACAGAAAGAACCTGGTCACAGTCCCTGAATGAATGCATCTTCATGCAGATTTAATCTGTGCACACACCAGACACTGACCAGGGAAGGATGATGTGCCAATCGGTGGCTTGGGCCAGGGTCGCATGCTCCACCCTTGGTCTAATGTGTAAGAGGAGACGTGGGTGTGTGAGTGTGCTTGCCTGTGCACTCATGTGCAGACGTCTGAGGAGGATGTTAGTGTCTTCCTCTGACAATGCTCTCTTTATTGTCTGGAGACAGGGTCTCTCACAGAACCCAAAGCTCACTGTTTTGGTTGGATGGGTAGTGAGCTCTTGGGATCTGCCTGTATCTTCACTCAGTGCTGGAGTTACAGACATACACAGCTATACCCAGATTTCAGACTTCTTACTGGTGAAACTTCCAAGCCTGCTTGCTCCAAATAATTCTCAGAGGCCTGTGGCTTGCAGCCCTCCACAGTCAGAAGCCCATGGCTTGTGGCCTTGTAGCTGATCTCTCTCTCCCTCCTTCATTCACTTGGCATCTTTTTAGCCCATGTATTTCTGACTTGTATGAGCCAAGCCCTGCACCATTTTGTCAGAAGGCAGAGGCTGGTGAGATTCCACTCTGCCTTCAGACAGTTTCACATCTAGTTATGGGGACATGGGAGGTGACTTTATGGTGAGCTGGGAGGGCGGTTGTCATGGGAACTGTCTAGCACATCAGTGAGTTCCAAATAGGTTCATGTCTACTTGAGAGGGTTTCCAAGACCCAAGATTAAAGAAGAGGGGGAATACTCTCCCTTCTGTTGCCCCCTGCCCTCCCCGTGAAGGCACCCCTAAAACCTGTATTATTGCTGGGTTAAATCTAAAATGCYGAATGCTTCACCCCTAGACCCTATTGTCTTCTGAAAAACTTCTCCTCCTTGGTTTGTGGTGATTAACTACTTGATTGCGTATCTGAGGGTGTTTATCAGGGTCCATGCTGAGTTTAAATGACTCCAGTGTCACTTATTCATTAAACATATACAAAATGAATATGTTTTCAGTGAAAAATTTCAACATGTGTAATAATACATTTTGATTTTTATTCATTCCAACTAATGGCTGATTATCTTGGAAATAATTAGTTCTCATATACATGTGTGTAACTGAGGTCCAAAGTTCTGGGCTCGGTTCGATCTGGCTTTCCTCCTCTTCCTGGGCATATGGAGGAAACATAACTGCAGTTTGGCAGGGTCATGTGATTCCTACCCAAAGAAATGCAAGCAGAGTGGCAACTGGCTTACATCCACTCTGACCAGGACAGATTTCCATGTATATCTAAACCGCTTATCTACATTTATTTAACTGCTTTGTAAAGGCTGGTGGGATAGCTCAGTGGGCAAGGCTGCTTGCCTCCAAGTCTGATGGCCCAAGGTTGAGCCTTGGGATATTCATGGCAGAAGTAGAGAACTGAGCCCTGCAGCTTTTCCTCTGACCACCACACATTGTGGCACCCACACACATGACTCACGTAGACACACATGTAAATACAGGTAAAGATATTTAAACGGCATATGCATTTCCGTGTATTTATTTGTGTGTCTGTGTGAGTCAAATTTAATTGCTCATTTCTCATCCATGTCAGATGAGATTATGGTTCTTTAGAAAGAAAAACAGTTGTTTTGAATATATATTTGCATGGATATTCTCCCCTAGTTTCTTTATACATGATTGTAGAGACAAAAGATTTCTCTTTCTTACAGTGATGCAAGGCCCAACAGTTTTTTTTTTTTTTTGGTTTTATTTTGTTTTGTCTTGGTAATATGTAGTGCTTTTGGGTTAGTTCATTTTTTCTTTTCTCTTCTTCTTCCTTTTACTTCTTTTCCTTTTCCTCCTCCTCCTTCTCCTTTTCCTCTTCCTTCTTTTTGCCAGATAATCCAGCAACATGTAGCATTTATTCTTTAAATGAAGAGGGCATTGTGTGACACACCCWCTGCTCAATTACCCCCGAGTCACTTGTCATGGTGCTTAGAAAGATGTAAACCCAGAGCTCTGAAAAACAATCACCTTATCTTAGTGGAGAAGGACACTGTCAAGAGAGTTGAGCAAGAGGACATGTGATCTCTTGTCTCATAAAGGTGGCAGATTGGATACATTAGAGCCCTGTTGCCTGTGTCTGTGGGATGTCAGGGTCATGTCTGAACATGTATGAGACAAGGGTCAGAGGCTACAAGTGATGGGAAGGGTTTTGAATTCTACAAACTATCCTTTTTTTTTTAAAGACTTATTTATTTTATATATGTGAGTACACTGTAGCTGTCTTCAGACACACCGGAAGAGGGCGTCAGAACCCATTACAGATGGTTGCAAGACACCGGGTGGTTTCTGGGAATTGAACTCAGGACCTCTGGAAGAACAGTCTGTGCTCTTAACTGCTGAGCCACCTCTCCAGCCCACTATCCATCTTCTTATAAATAGTTAGCTCTGTCTGAACTCTCTTCAGACAGCCTGGTGGTGTGAATTTCAACAAATTGTTATAATATTAAGTCCTACAAAACTCCAGGCACTTTCTTGGCATTGCGATCAAGTGATGATCCAGGCAAGAGAAGGATCTGCCTCCTGGGAGCTCACCTGCTGGTGGTGGGAGACAAGAATACACCACAGTGAGTAACGGTGGAAGGAACATCTGTAATATCAAGAAGTGCTGTGGGTAGCAGTGAGGGGCAGAGAAGGTTCTGAGAAAACACCCCTCAGAGGAGGGGCATTGTGGTGCTTAACTTTAATATTCAACCTGACACAACCTGGCATCACATGGGAAGAGCGTCTCAATGAGGAATTGTCTTCATTGGGTTAGCCTATGGATGTGTTTGGAGGGGATCATCTTAACTAACTTAAATGATCTGGGAAGACCCAACCCACTGTGGGCAGTGCCATTCCCTAGGCATGGGGTCATGACTGTAAAAGGATAGAGAAATTGAGCTGAGCACAAGCAAGCAAGAAGCATGCATGCATTCATTTCCGTGTGCTCCTGACAGTGGATGTGACTAGCTGTTTCAAGTTCCTGCTCTGAGTTCCCTGCTATGATGGGCTATGACCTGGGAKTGTGAGACRACCTCATTCTCCCTTAAGTTGCTTTTCATCATATTATCYCAGCCTCATGAATAAAACCCCAATGGRCACTGAGGAGAAATTAGATGAGTGGGGGAGCAGCTGAGTGAGCATCTTGGAGYTCACCATCAGGGCTGAGATGTGAACAGGCAAATACTCATAGTGGCCCTGCATACCCCACCCCTGGAATGCCTTCCCATTATAGGGCAGGCTGATATCTGTGAATTTTCCCAGTGAGTGATCCTTATTATTAGACCTTTGCTATGTAGCATAACCAATATCCACATCTACACCCCGTGAGATGGCAAAGACATGGAATCCTACCACTATGAAAAAGTCTGTTGTGCAATGCCGTTCTGGGAGATTTAGAATGGTAAGATGCTCTGCTACCCCAAACAATACTGACTATCATGATGCCCTTGATGTGGTGTTAATGGCCGTGGTAATGGTGGTGATACCACCAACCATTTCCTGGGCATGTAGTAAATGCAAGACACTTTATATTTCTTATGCTAACTGTCTCAGTCAGGATTTCTAATCCTGCAGAAACATCATGACCAAGAAGCAAGTTGGGGAGGAAAGGGTTTATTCAGCTTACAGTTCCCCATTGCTGTTCATCACTAAAGGAAGTCAAGACTGGAACTCAAGCAGGTCAGGAAGCAGAAGCCGATGCAGAGGCCATGGAGGGATGTTTCTTACTGGCTTGCTTCCCCTGGCTTGCTCAGCCTGCTTTCTTATAGAACTCAGGACCACCAGCCCAGGGAAGGCACAACCCACAATGGGCCCTCTGCTCTTGATTACCAATGAGAAAATGCCCCACAGCTGGATCTCATGGAGGTACTTTCCCAACTGAAACTCTAGCCTGTGTCAAGTTGACACACAAAACCAGCCAGTACACTAACCTTAACTAGATCTCATGTATGCAGGTAGGTCCAAGCCTCTCAATCCTCGGTGGGTCAAATAACTCACTCAAAGTAGTGATATCTTTAATGATGGACCTGGAATTAGGCCACTGTTTTGGCAGAAATAAATACTTTTTAGTTCCATTAGTTCATTGTTTCCAGATCCAAGAGTAGTAGTTCTTTCTGGGAATGAAACAATATTCTCCGAAGKTTTGWCCAGAGAGCCTTTGTTGGGGAGGTGATTCTCYGTCCCATTATGGAACTATTGGATTTTAAAGCTGATATTTTTTTCATCCACATTGGATGCTTTTGTAGCCAAAGGCTCCCCTTTTTCAGGTTCCCTGCTTTCTGTTGGGGACCTGTAACATCTTTATAAATGCGCAGTGTTTGCGGAGTGGTAGGAGCTCCCCGAATATGTGCAAGAACYGACAAGAGCAATCTGAGGCGACAGCCCAGGTCTGCTTGACCTCTTCAGTGGAGGAAGATGTAAGTCTCCTTAAAAGTAAGTGGCAGAGGCTTGTCTGGAAAAGTAAACTATTTAACAGGTACTTGTCAACAATGGCTGCAGAAACCACCCACACACTCTGAAATTTCAGGGCTGGGATTCATCTCCAGTACACAGGCTCTTGCTGGTGTGACTCAGCTGTCATGGGGCCTAAGACTTAGAGCATAATCTGTCACTGTGGTGCAGTCAGGAAATATCAAGGCTGAATAGATCCAGAGTAAGGGGTGGAGGCTGGAAGGAGGAAGAACATGCCGGAACAGGAAGTCTAGTCAGAGTCTTGTCACTCACCATCTATGGATGCTCTGTTATGTCTGTCACTGGAGGTTTTACTTTACCTGTGACAACATCTCATCTCTATAAAACTCACNGTCCCATTATGGAACTATTGGATTTTAAAGCTGATATTTTTTTCATCCACATTGGATGCTTTTGTAGCCAAAGGCTCCCCTTTTTCAGGTTCCCTGCTTTCTGTTGGGGACCTGTAACATCTTTATAAATGCGCAGTGTTTGCGGAGTGGTAGGAGCTCCCCGAATATGTGCAAGAACYGACAAGAGCAATCTGAGGCGACAGCCCAGGTCTGCTTGACCTCTTCAGTGGAGGAAGATGTAAGTCTCCTTAAAAGTAAGTGGCAGAGGCTTGTCTGGAAAAGTAAACTATTTAACAGGTACTTGTCAACAATGGCTGCAGAAACCACCCACACACTCTGAAATTTCAGGGCTGGGATTCATCTCCAGTACACAGGCTCTTGCTGGTGTGACTCAGCTGTCATGGGGCCTAAGACTTAGAGCATAATCTGTCACYGTGGTGCAGTCAGGAAATATCAAGGCTGAATAGATCCAGAGTAAGGGGTGGAGGCTGGAAGGAGGAAGAACATGCCGGAACAGGAAGTCTAGTCAGAGTCTTGTCACTCACCATCTATGGATGCTCTGTTATGTCTGTCACTGGAGGTTTTACTTTACCTGTGACAACATCTCATCTCTATAAAACTCACMCGAAGTAGTTTTAAAGATTTCAATTTATAAATGGGAAAATGGACTAATAGGATTAGTCAGTGTGGCATCTGGCACTTATGATGTCATAAGATGTCATATTAGGGACAGCGGCCACAGTAATAATGACTAGGTAACAGTATTTCTATGAGCTCATGTGGGCTAATAGAAAGTGCTAGAAAGCGGGTAGTCAAACATATCTTCCCACCGGCAGGCAAATAGTAAGTGTCCATGATTAACAACAAAAGCGGGGCAGAAAGAAACTGAGCTAGAGAACCTCGCTTCTTGCTGAGATGCCAGGTTCACGCCACTCCCTGTGTGAAATAACCCAAAGGGGGAGATGTAACCCCATAGCCATGAGGCAGCAGAGAGCAAGGAAGCGCTTGAGTCCCATTCCCTTCTGTGAGCGGACTTTCTCCCAGTGGCTACAGAACCTGGGGTAGGCCTCACCTCTCAAAGGCTCTCACATCTCAACATAGATCCCACCGCCTGGATGGCCCAACCCTTGATGCTCAGGCATCGGGGAGCATTCAGAAGAAGAAGCACAGAGATCTTCAGAGGATTCCCAGAGGGTCCAGTTGGGTACTGATGGGTACAGGGGATGCTAAAATTACCCAATGCCTGAGAAAGAATCAACCAAATAAATGATAGGAAGCAGTGTCCAGACAGGGCAGGGGTATTGTTTGTTTTCGTCTCAGTATTCGGAGGACACAGCAGAGCCCACATAAGGGTCATGGCCAAGTAGTGGAATAGCTTTCTACTGCTCTAGGCTTCTCTAATGAATCCCAAAAGACTGCTTTAGTGTAACTAGCTGCGCTCTAGAAAAAAATAACTTGAGAATATCAGGAGAAATGAAAGAATATAAAACAGTCAATGATGTGAAATTCAGAATATTTACATTTAGTAAAAAATTATAAGAGAGACAAAGAAGTCAGATATCACAACCAGGACTAAAACCAAATCAATCAAATGTTGCCCAGAGCTGAGCTAGAAGACATTAGAATTAGCTGAAAATGGCACATTAAGATAGTCACTGTAACTATAATGTGCACTTTTGAAAAGTTTAATAGTGTATATATATACATATATATAAATATATATGACTCAAATATAACTTCAAGAAGTATACTTTGCTGTTATATAGAACTAGTGATCTTGAACTCATAAAAATTATATACAGTGTCTTAGGGTGTCTATTGCTGTTACAAAAGCCATGACCAAAAAACTTGGGGAGGGAAGGGCTTATTTGGCTTACACTTTCGTACCAGTGTTTATCATCAGAGAAATTCAGGACAGGAATCCAATCATGGCAGGATCTTGGAGGGAGAAGCTGATGCAGATACCATGGAGAGGTGCTGCTTACTAGCTTCCTCCTCATGGCTTAACTTGCTTTCTTATAGAACCCAGGACAACCAGCCAGGGTTGGCATCACCCACAATGGGCAGGATCATCCCCCAGAAAAAACCATGCCTTATGGGCTATGGAGGCATTTTCTTAGTGGAAGTTCTGTTTTCTCAGATTATTTTAGCTTGTCCTAAGTTGACACAGAACCATCCAGGACATGTGGTGCAACACAGAGAGAAGACAGGAGGCAGAAATTGAATGGAGCACTGGCAAACCGTGGGCACCTCTGTGTGCCCGGATGCACATGGAGTCAGAGTCTCAAACGGCAGTAGGAGTGGACAGGAAGCTATTGGCACTAACAATGGCTTCACACTGGTAAGAGCTCTGAATGCACCAATCCAAGATTTTCTGTAACCCTTCTACTGCAGAACCATGAGGAAAACTACACTAGATGTCAGTCAAAGTGCCAAGAACTAGTGTTTAACAAAATCTTGAAAGCATCCAGAGGAAAACGAACAGATACAGGACCCACATACAAAGATAACAGCAATTTCTTGTTGAGCGAGACAAGGGCGGAAGCTACATTAAAGTTCTGAAGAGAGAATCTGTCAATCTAAGAAACCCAGATATAGAAAAAAATACCTTTCAAACATAGTAAGAAAAAAAACAGGTGCTTTTAGACATACCAAAGTTGAGAGGATTTGTGTTCAGTGGAGTCTGAGAAATAGAAAAAGACTAGGGCCCGGAGGTGGCTCCGGAGCAAGAGCTAGAGCAAGACTGCTCTAGAGAGGACCAGGGTTCTGTTGCCAGCAACCAATGACCTCATCTGGTCTTCCTGAGCAGTAAGGCAACCACATATCAGCACAGACGTGTGTGTGTGTGTGTGTGTGTGTGTGTGTGTGTGTGTGTGTGTTTGGTTTTTCGAGACAGGGTTTCTCTGT
>BDUI01015494.1:13800-27255 GCA_002335545.1 Apodemus speciosus
AAAWWMYTKSYKTGCAAGCTTATGGACCCGAGTGGGGCCCTCAGGATCCACTTAAAAAGCCAAGCATGGAAGCTGACACCTGTAATCCCAGTGCTCGGGAAAGGGTGCTGAGTCAGAGAGTCCCGGAGCTCACTGGCCATCCAGCCTAATGGTGAGATTCAGGCACAGTGACTGGAGCTATTCCAAAAGAGTCAGGGAGGAAGCCCCTTGATATTGATCTCTGACCCCTCATAGGCAAGTACACAGACACATGCATGCATGCACACATACACATGTGCACACACATGCACATACCCTCACAGTGATAACAAGAAATRATGATGCAATAGAAGAGAATCTTTATGCTTGCATTCACATTGGGATGCCCCTAGTGACTGAAACATTTATACTTTGGCTACATATTTAAATTACAGAAGTGTYATGGGGTCATTATACAATAGGATGCCATTCATTGTTTACAAATCATCAATGATTCACATGCTCTAGGCACAAGCAGYCATATGTGTGTGAGACATRGAGAGRGACCTTCCCATCTTTTGTTGCTCAGCCTCTTGCTTCTTCTGCTTTACCTGATTCATCTTACTGAACACTTCACAAACTATTTCTCCTGTGTGGGGTCTCCTTGATGCTTTTGTATATGAAACAAGCACATGCTGATGTTTTAAATTAAGACAAATTTCCTTTGCGCGTCATTTGGCTTTAAGGATACAGGTACTACTGGTTCTTCAAACATACATGCTCGTAGATGGTGAGCTTGAGAAGATTTCCAAGAAGGAGCAGAAATGTTAGAATTCTACGTGAAACCTCCAAACATCCCAAGTGCTTACTTGTGATTAGTTTTAAAGGAGCAAGGTGGGGBGTCGTCAGTAGGCTGTGGAAAATGAGCTGGGAAGTGTTCTGAGGATGGAGACCCATTTGTGTCTCTGCATACCCCACACTTGAAGAGCAGAGAAAATAATCGCATGCTCAACTGGCCCGCCCCCAAGGTGTTTGAACCACTTGCTTTGATCTCTTCTCTATGGTTGTACTGCTATTACATACTTGCTAACTTCATTTAGAAATAGGTATGAAAACCACCCCACTTAATATTGTGTTCATATTGAAAAACACAAAGAGAATTTTGCAAGGAAAAAATAGGAAAACAGTAAAAGCCAGTGGTTTTAAATAGTCTATTATTTACATGAAAAATATATAAACAATGCTTCTTTCAAGAATTTTGGATAATACTTAATAACAATGCCACATTCATGTTTGGCAAGCACTCTCTGAGTTATAAAATGTGGACATTATATGGTGTAGCATACTATATTGACAGTTCTAATATCTAATATGTAGATTGATAGGAAATAAAAATGAATTGTGTTACATTTACCCAGATAAGGAGGAGCTTGTTAAAGGAAATTTAGAAAAGTTTAAATAATCTGGATAAGTATAATAATAACCACTACTGTTGCTATGTTGTATCTACTCAAATAGCATGTGAATTTATTGGTTTAACTATGGAAATTTCACATCTATATGATCCATTAAAATCTTTAAAATGTATAAAAACTANGAGAGATAGACCTCCCACCCCAGCTCTGTAAGAGTGGCTTGTACAGTCTTTCCATTCACCCTCTGCAGCTTACTGGTCTACCTACTCAGTAGCCAAGAATACGTCGCACACATTGTAACCCACTTTAAAATATCCCATTTGTTATAGAACTTCCATGAGTGTATTCAAAATTAAAATARTGCTATTCTTACAATTAAGCTCCCCCATTTAAAAAAAATGTGTTTCTACAGGGAGCATATCATTTTATCACAATAATATGATAGAATATATCCTATGAGACTCTGTTTACACTATTAGAAAAATCACCCTGAACCTTCTCTACCCAGACCAAGTGTCCTGCAGATAAATCTCTTCTCCTCAACTCTCTTTTCCCGTTTTCATTTTATGTCCTTGTGCATCTTYTATTTAAGGAGAATTTCCATTATGCCATCCATCAGTCATTCAAACCAGTATTTTTCTGCCCTCTATTTGGGGAGTGATAGTGCTACTCTCCAACCAATAATCCAAGTTGTGAGGATATCCTCTTTAATGGAAGTTTTCCACTTTGCTATCTATTTTTAATATAAACATTTTTGGATACACATATTAATGCATCTCTTTCCTGGGTAACTATGTGTCACCTGTGTTTCTCATTACCAAGACCGTACCATAAAAAACAACCATACTTAGTTCACAGCTTTGGTGTAATGAACTAAGATGTGTAATTTACTCAACAATGGCTTAAAGTATGAAAAACTTTAAGTGGTGAAATTCAGAGAAAAGAGAGTGGAATGGGGCAAGGGGTGGGAAGAAGGGAATAGAGGGGTGACTGCATAAAGGGAAGGATCTCCTCAGGTGATGGTGGATGTGCGTCAGAAATGGGAGACCAGCATACAACACCATGAGGACACTGAAAATCATTAAAACACCTGCCGCCATTTTGCTCTCCATGTATGCAGTTGCACTCACGTCAATAGGATTTGTGTCAGAAGAGAGAGAACCTTACAGTCCCAGAGGGAGGTGAGGGGAGCCTTCCAGGAGACGTAATGAGATATGCTCAAAGGGTAACCGTGTTTTGACTTACAGATATGAAAGGTACATGTTTCTCGCCATGGATATTACACTGACATTTTCTCATGTTCTAATCCTTTGGAAGCTGATGTTCTCTTAATAGCAGGTGTCTTCTCAATAGCATTTTTTTTAAACTTAGAATTCAATAGACCTCCTTAGCCTAAAGCCAGTCTAAGAAAATAGAAAAAGCTGTAGCCATATGAAAGGCAGATGCAGGAGGGCCTGGTAATTCTTCCCTGTGTAAAGAGTTAAACATCATTACATTGGTATTAGCTGGAGAGACACTCGGGCACAAGATCATGGTAATGGTGCATCTAAAGAGGATCAGGACTTGGCGAGAGAAAAGGAGTCCTGTTTACATCTATCTACAGGGAACTTAGACGCAAATTATAGACTGAAGGCTGAGCCCTGTGTAATGAGCCTTGGTACTAAATGGATTTGGGCATTACCCTCAGCTCTGCCACCACCCAGCTGGTGACTTAGGATAAATCATTAAGCTTACAACAACACTGTGGTAAAATGAAGCRATGGTCACTCCACAGGGTTTCTGTAATGGATAAATTTAAACAATATATGCAAAAGGGACTGTTGCAGACTCTAAAAGCCTGSTCATCATTCTTCATCTGATTTATCCAAGTTAAATCTTGAATTTTTTTCCTCTATAGGAAGACACCCAGTCTGTGAGCTCATGTGCCAGATTTGGGCATATCCACATCTGGAAGCAGATGTTTAAATAGAATAGTAGCAACCGAAGGAATGTGGCATCAATGCAGAATTTGTTCAGCCTGTAGAATCAAGCCTTGAGCTCTGAGGCTCAGAAACTCCACTTCTGTAAAATGCTTAAAGCAGTTTATTCAGTTCTTTTGCCTGCACTTTTCCCGTGTTGACTGAGGATTCAAGAACTGGCTGGTGGCTCAGATGAAGATCACCTTAGTTCAAAGTCTGTTTGGGGAGGCAGTTGAGCCAGCCCCTATGACTGGAAAAGGCTTCGCTGTGGAGGAGGCAGCCAAAGGAATGAGAAACCAAGCTGTTTGTCACTAGGTGCTTAGAAACGGCACAACCCAGCTTCTTCCAATTAGGACAAACTCTGTTGGAGCCCCGTTCTGCTGCTCRCCAGCTTGGTGGTCTGAACAGGGTCTGTCTCTCAACTCCCTAAACCCCTTAAATAGTTCTGGCCTGAATTAAGTACTTACTGCTTGTTGAGTAAATGCTACAGAGAGTGACCTCAGGCATCTGTTTCATTTTCTTGAGCTGCTGCCCCTTATAGCTGTGGGTGTAAGTGCACAGTGCTTAATAAGTGATGGTGTTCTCCGCCATTAGCCAGGATACATGTGTTGCTATCCTCCAGCTGCCCAGAAGACTGGCACATAACCTGTCATCTTCACTGCTCCTTCCCCTGCTTCATACGTCCCCTGTCAGGTAATCTAGAAAAACATGACTTTTACAACTTGTTCCCTGGCTCGGATGATGAATGAGATGGGTTAAATCATTCAGTTCTCTCAATGGCTCCCACATGTTGATGCTGAATGAAAAAGGGTGTCTGATAAATTGTTTGTTGTCATTAAGGCTTATTTCTCATATGGGTTTGATGTCTCTCCCCCCCCCCACCTCACTCATTGTCCAACCCACAAAGATAAGTATTACAAAGGATGCTCAACAATCGTTGAAGCTGTCTGGTGCCTCGCCCGGTGTATAACGTCATTAGATGGGATACCTTGCTTGATATGAAGCTGGCTTCACTTGCATCTTTCCTCTGTCCTCAGCACAGCTCCTCCCCCCTTCGCACCATAGCCACATCATCTTTGTGGCAGCTGAGATCCAGTTCTGAATCTCCTTTGATCCCAATTTTAAAATAGCTATACAATACCAAAAATGTACTTGTGAATAACCATGCCACACACATATAAACTTTGAACAATATGATTTTTCTGACATACAGATTTTTTTTAAGTTGTACAAAATTGTGGATATATCCTTACATGTTTAATGGGGAGGCTGACTTGTGAACACAGAAACCCAGACTCATGGCATCTCTCTGTTCTTCTGTCCAGGCACAGTCTCTTCTTAGGCCCCATGCTATTTATGTCCACTTCATAGTGGATGTACTGACAGCTAATAATTGAACAATGGTGGATGGGTGGAAGGATGAATGGATGGATGGATGGGTAGGTGGGTGGGTGGATGGATGAATGGATGGATGGATAGATGGGTGGATGGATGGGTGGATGGATGGGTATGTGGGTGGGTAGGTGGGTGGGTGGGTGGATGAATGGATGGGTGTGTGTGTGGGTGGATGGATGGATAGATGGATGGATGAGTAGAATACATTTGAACATGCAGGTGAAATCCACTGAGTGCACATTAGTATAAAATACATTGCTGGTTACTTGATAGCTGTATCAGCTTTCTGTGGCTGTGACAAATACCAGGTAAACTTTAAAGAGGAAACACTTGTTTGAGCCTCAGGCCTCAGTCACTGACCTCTGGCCCTGTTGTGTCAGCAAGCACAACATGACAAGAACATGTAGTGGATGAGACTCCTTCCTCATCCCTGGGATGCCAGGGCCTGAGAAGGAGGAAGGACAGGGTCCCAGTGTTTCTTCAAGAGCAAATCGCTTCAAGCTTATACCTTGTTCTCTTTAAAGTATGAATAGAGAGCCAGTTGTGATATCACACAGGAACCTGGTTACTGAGGAAAGTGCTAGGGTGGTTTACCACACCTGCCCAAGAATTCTAAGCACAGGTCAATGGGCCCAATTCTGGCAGTAAATGGGCAGTGCCCAGGATGGCACAGAAAGGAGTATGTCACAGTAGACTACTTACTATGGCCAGAGATTCCATTACCGTGGGCATCCAGTTCTGAATATCTCATGGTCTCAGTTGGTCCCACCATGCTCAGCATGGAACTCAGCACAAGAGCCTGACCTACAGCTAGGTTTTAGGAGGAATGAATGGCAGATCCTGGCAAAAGTCAACCTGAAATTGCCAAGAACTGCAATGTCTGGCAGGGGAGGCTCTTGCCAACTTGGGCCACCAAGAACCTGAGGTACCATCACTGGAAAAGGGGATGATTCCTTGAGGGGTTCTTTCTTGGTCTTGGTCTTGGTCTTGGTCTTGGTCTTGGTCTTGGTCTTGGTCTTGGTCTTGGTCTTGGTCTTGGTCTTGGCTATTGTTTGTCTGAGATAGGGCTTTTTTCTGTGTAGCCCTGGCTATCCTAAAACAAACTCTGAAGACCAGGCTATCTTCAAACTCCGAGATCCACCCGCCTCTGCCTCTGCCTCCTAAGTGCTAAATTAAAGGTGAGTCACCATAACTAGGTAAAGTGCTGATTCTGAATACATAGCAAGTTAATTTACATTCAAAACTAGATCCAATGGAAAACTTAAAGGTCTGAAATAAATTAGTTGCTTATTAAGATACGCTATACATGTAAAACATATACTGATTTTGAAGTTTTAGCTAGGAAAAATACAATACCTCATTATATTTTATTCTGATTACATATTAAGATTGCATATTTGGGCCAGGTGTGGTGGCACTAGGAAGGCAGAGGCAGGTGGATGGCTGAGTTGAGGCCAGCCTGGTTCTCTGAATCCAAAACAGTGTGAGCGATTTCTTCTTCTGTTGTGTACATTCTACTAACAGCTCTCATTTTAGCTCAAAATGTCAAGCTTTAAAACATAATTGTAAAGATCAAGTTAATTTAACCCTTTCATAACTGTTTAGTAGGTACATGATGAACTAAAAGGACAACATTACTGGCTTGCTCAGCTTATTTTCATATACAACCCAGGGCCCTCTACTCAGAAGACAGCATGGGAAGGCCTGGGAAAAGGCTTTGGTTACTATGCCCTTCATTTGTACTGCAGTGTAGTCTCTCCATTCACTTCACCGGTGGTGAGAAAAACATGTTCTGGAAGAAGATGGCCATCAACTCCTGGCTTACTTCTTAGGAAACCCACCTTCATTTCTGAGCCTCTTGTCTCATGTGTCAAGTGATATGACACCACACACATTRCTGKAGTGTCTACCTTTGTGCTGACGGTCATGATGTCGGCTGCTATGTGCTGAACGGTTCTTTTTTTTTTTGCATCTGAACACAAGCAAACCGAAAGCTTGCTGCTAATCCTACCGCAAACACAAATGAAAACCTTAAAGGGACCACAAATCGTATCGAGCTTATTATGACGCACGTAGTCAGACCTTCGTGGCTCCTCCAAGTCCTTGCCACACATACACCTTTCATACTGTCTTCTGCTGTTTTCTCCCCTACATTCTCTAAAGGGCCCACGTTTTCTCTTGTGAACATTTTCTCCATACTTAGCCCTTTGTTTTTCTAAAATAAATAATCTTACCCGCTCCCGCCCACGGCAGGCATTATGCCCCTGTGAGCACTAGGTACAGTTTTGTGCTGGTCCACAGGTCCCAGAACGTGGGGACAAACCTACTTTGGGCTAATTAGGACTGCCTTGAACACACACGTCAGCAGCCGTAACTGTTCTCTTTGAAAGGGGCCCGTTTTGTCCTTTTCAATGAGCCTCAGAAAAGAACTTAGCCCCATCCATGTCCCCTGGTTCCAGCCCTGGAATTTGTTCCCTGGGTGACTTCTGGGATGAAGTCAAATTGCTGCTGTGTGCTGTGATCTCGGCTCAACTTCCTGGGACAAGAATTCAGTCCATTCTTCCAGCTCTATCCTTTGTCCTGTGTCTTATATTTTCATCCCACTTCGCCCAAGTGTATCCCTCTTCAGTGAAGCTTTTCCATCTCCTGTGGTTTATCTTTTGAAGGGGATACTTCCCATTTTTCTAATTTTAAAAAATTAAACATTTATTCTGTGTGTATGCTTAATTTCTATCTAACTTTTCTATTTCTCTTTTCTTTTTATTTCCTTTTAATATATGTATGTTTTGCCTCCATGTGTGTCTGTATACTACACGTATGCCTAGTGCTGGAGGAGCCCAGAAGGTGTCAGATCCCCTGGGCTACAGATACAAACAGTTGTAAGCCAACATGTGGGTACAGGAAAGCCCAGCGCTCTGCAAGAGCAGCAAGAACTCTTGATCGCTGAGTCCCCTCTCTAGCCCAGAGCTTTTTCCTTCAGAGGAGGCATTCCGGGGAGCTTAGAACAGGAGCGCTCCAATGGAGTGGAATCATGTAGGCAGGACCAGCTGCACAGTCTGTGCACCCCCCAGGAGACTTAAAAAGTATCAGTTATCATCTCAAGAGACTCRCAAGAGAACACTATTAAGCAGGCATAGCTTCCCGGGGGACAGCATGGACCCCACACTGTGAGCAGTCATCTGACAACGATATAAACAGAATCAGCTCACCTCAACCTTCGATAACCTATCCAGTGGGCTTTGATTAGATATGCATACGATTAATCTAGTCCTTTGAGTAATCCAATTACTTTATAGATTTTCCTGTATCGGGGGAATTGAGTGTAAAGGCTCCGGCTGCTCCTCGGGTGCCCGCTGTCCACCCTGTTTTTAACACACGGTCTCTCACTGGTGTGAAACTCACCTGTAGAGTAGGCTGATTGTCCAAAGCTGTCCCTGCTTCCAGTGCTGGRATTACAAATTTGCACCTTTATGCTTGGCCTTTTAACACAAGCACCGAGCTCATGTCGTCCCTGCCTGGGAGGCTAGGACGCTGCCCACTGAGCATCCCCACAGAGCATCCCTGCAGAGCACCCCTGCACAGTCTCCCCACGGCCCCTTTGTGTGCATTTTCTGACACTTTTTATTTCTCAGCCAGTGTTGCTCTGGCTTTGCGGTCATTAAGATTAATTGAACTTTTACGGAAMGTGGGRATTCTCATGTGGTCATATTTTAATGGTGGCATTGAACTAGAACGCACATTTACCGTGATTTCGTTTGTTAATATGTACATTTATAATGTTGAGAGTTTTAGAGTTTAAAACACCAGAAAGGCATAACACAGGAGCGTGTGGTCTCATGAAATCCTGGGCCAATCTCCTGCGTGTTTGGGGGCAGCCTGCGGTATCGCGATTGATTGTAAAATATATTTAATGCTAATCTGATGGCATCATTACAGGGCCTTGTGTTTTTGCATGCATATTTTCGGACCTTTCTCCTCCTCCACCTAGGCCAGCCACCACTTAGCCCGGCAGGGAGTTGAGTTTCTCTGCTTATCTGCTAGGCTAGGGAAGAGGAGTGGTGTTGATTTTGCTGTATGTGGCCAATTATCTTGACCTTTCTGATAGATCCGGCTGTGGAGGGACCAGGAAGCCGAGTTTCCCTCCTGTTTCCATCTCCTCCTCAGAGCGAGGCACACAGCGATCATGACGGTTTGTGGTCTTGTATTCCACTCCCCAGCAATGCACATCTCGAGACACCGTGATTAGCATCCCTAATTCCTAAAAATTGACTTGCCTTGTTATAACTGGAGAGCTGTCGCCTAAAATACTTCCCCTGCTGTTGGAAAGGGTATTATTTTAGTGCCCTGGGGATAGGAAAAGTTTTCAACCCACCAGTGCAGGGATTAGTTTTATTTTAAAGTATTTAAAGTATTTTAGATAACTTAGCTAAGAATGAGCCAAGTTCATCGGTCTCCCAGGAACCTTTACAAAAAGATGTATTCTAAATCCTTATCTGACAACAACCTATTAAGAATGCACATAGCGGGGCTGGTGAGCGGGCTCAGCAAGTAAAAGGTGCTTGCTGCCAAGCTGGATGACCTGAGTTTGATCCCCTGGAACCAGTGTGGTAGAAGGAAAAGAATCTGAATCATGACACTTATACTGTTCTTCATACTTCCTACACACACATACATACACACATACATACACGCATACACACACACATAGACACACACATACATACACACATACATACACACTTACATACACACATACATACATATACACACAGACACACACATACATACACACATACACACACATACATACACACATACATACACACATATATATACACACATACATACACACAGAAACACACACATACAGACACACACACATACACACACACACATGAAAGAAAAAAATAATGCATATTATCTTCTATATTTGGCCACCAAGCTCAGACTCCTGAACACATCAGGAGAATCAGCATGCCTCTGCATCTAACAGATATGGAGGATGATTTCATTTGGATAAATAACTTGGAATTTGAGTAGGATTTCTGCCTGAATGGTCTTGACTTAATCTCACATCTGCTGACCTTGCTTTTCATGTCCCTGACCACAAAACAAATAAAGACACTTCTCTTTCCTAGTTGAATGTCCGTAATTGCTTACAATAACTTGAGAGGGATGTGCAGTTTTGTGACTCCCTCAGATCCATATTAAGATTTGATCTTCAGGAGACTCTTTACTTTAGGTGATCTCTAGTCATTGGTTCTTCACCATTGAACAAGTTAGACTAGTTTTTGTCTAGATGAATGCCACAGCTGGTATGTTGAGTAGGTTTTGCTAAAATGATAAGAACACTGAATTAGGGTAAAAGAGGTGGGTCAGTTGAGAGGCTGCTTGCCATACAAGGCTGAGGACTGCAGATTGATCCCAGAATCTTTATAAAGGGGGGAAAATAAAGCCAGGCATAGTGGTACACAGTTGTAATCCCAAGGATGCTGGGAAGAAGCACAGGGTTCTCTGGGACCTTGGAGTGAATTCTAGGATGGTGACACATTGTTAAACTTTTAAAAATAAAATTAAAAAAATTGGTGACCAGCTCCTGAGAGCTGGCACTGATGTAGTCCTGACTCCTGCCCATATGCACATGTTCATCTGTACACACACGAGCATGGACATGGGGCTATGCACCACGCAATGGGCTGCCGAATTCTCTTAGCACAGTTAGGTAAGCCAACTGAACCTCTCAGCGCTCAACTGACACATTCAGTCTCACTTTGCGAGCATGTGAGG
This sequence comes from Apodemus speciosus, assembly GCA_002335545.1. NCBI lineage: Eukaryota > Metazoa > Chordata > Mammalia > Rodentia > Muridae > Apodemus > Apodemus speciosus. The sequence goes on from BDUI01015494.1 coordinate 24,314, forward strand.
TCAAACCACAGAGCTAGAATGTCCACCATAGAGCTAGAATGTCCACCATAGAGCTAGAATGTCTACCATAGAGCTAGAATGTCCACCATAGAGCTAGAATGTCTACCATAGAGCTAGAATGTCTACCATAGAACTAGAATGTCTACCATAGAGCTAGAATGTCTACCATAGAGCTAGAATGTCTACCATAGAGCTAGAATGTCNCTAGAATGTCTACCATAGAGCTAGAATGTCTACCATAGAGCTAGAATGTCTACCATAGAGCTAGAATGTCCACCATAGAGCTAGAATGTCTGTCTACCCTGATGCCATCAATAAATGCTGATATCAGAGTTTTCATAAATGATATCTCCGTTCCCAAGCCCCAAGTTTGTTTTGTTGTTGTTTGTTTGTTTAAGGGAAGGCTTAGACACAACAAAAACAAGACTATAATGGGTGAAACAGTAGCCAACCTTGTGTTCTCATTGGCAGAGGAGACACCTGTCTGTTCAGACTAAGTGACCACTAGGTCTTGATGCAAGCTGCTGACTTCCTAGTTGTACCCATAAACCACCATCAGGTCACATGACACAGCAGAGGCTTTGGTCACCTTGCTGAGAGTTCTATAGGTTTCGGTCAGTATGTGTAGACACACACGGGTCCCAGTTAGAGACAGGTAGTATGGTAGAGGAGACCAGCTCCCTCCCCCTGCCCCTGTCTCCTCTCTTCTCTCTCTTCTCTCTCTTCTCTCCTCTCTCCTCTCTTCTATCTCTTTTGTTTGTTGCTGTTGTATTGTTTTGTTTTGTTTTTGCTTTGATTTCTGAGACAGGGTTGCTCTGTGTAGTCCTGAGTGTCCTGGAACTCATTCTGTAGACCAGGCTGGCCTCCAACTCCACCTGCCTCTGCCTCCTGAGTGCTGGGATTAAAGACGTGCACTACCACTCCCCTGGTTAGGCCAGTTCTTAAAGAATTGCATTCCTTGGAGTTGGGGTGAAGGAAAGATGTCTTGGGAAGACTCTGGCTTATTAGTAAGGACTGCAGCACTGAAGGCAGAGGCACTCACTGTTGATCACTGGATAAAAGGAAGAAACCAGCTGGAGTGGGAGGACTGGGGACATGGCTCTGTGACACCTGTGTCTACCACAAAAGCCTGAGGACCTGACTTTGGATTGCTAGAGTACTCCTAATACCTGCTGCTTCCCGGGCACATGGAAATGAAAGTTGAAGAGCAACTGGCTAGCTGTATTGGTGAGCTCTGGGTTCAACTGAGAAACCCTGTCTCTATAAATAAGATAGATAATTTTCCAAGAAGACTCTGCAAGTCAGGCATGGGGTGTCACAGGCACTGCAGGAGAATACACATTTGAACATGCATACATAACACACACACACACACACACACACACACACACACACACACGAGGAAAAGAAAAGGAAGTAATTACAAAAATAATTAGGAACAGAGATTCTTGTTCAGAGATTTCGTGGTCCAGGGATGTGGCTCAGTTGGTAGAATGCTAATGTAGCACGCAAGAAGTCCTGAGTTCCACCCCCAGGACGTGAGCCAGGCTTGGTACGGCCCCTCTGCAGTCCCAGCACTCCAGCAACAGGAGCAGGGGGTAAGTTCAAGGTTATCCTCAGCTATTTGGTAAGTTTGAGGTCAGCTCAGGCTACATGGAACCGAGGGGTGGACCTGACTGGGGAGAGGTATGTAAGTGTTTCCAAAAGTTTCAGGGCAATGAGAAGAAAAAGTGCTGGGAGGTAACGTATACACATTTCTAAGACCTTTTAAGACCTAATTTCAAAGGCTATGGAGCAAAAGTCTTTCTGTATAAGCTTGAGCATCTAAATTCTTTCTCTAACACCCACATTTAAAACAAAAAAGAGCCAGGCAGGGTAGTATGAGCTTATAATCCTAGTACACACAAATATACCTTCACATACACAGGCACACGTACACTAAAATACACAGATAAAGAGGCACACACACACACACACACACACACACACACACTTTTGATTGAATTAATAAATAGGTCATAGTTCTGAGTCTCCTTTAGGATCAGAGGGAGGCTGGGTTGGGTTCAGAATCTGTTTCTAGGCCACAGGAGTAGCAAACACTTTGTRATCTGTGCCCTGAATATTTTACTAGCAAGATACATAAAGCTCTCCCGTTTCATTGGGGTTGCTTCTCTCTCAAGAGGAAGAAGGAGACGCCTACTGATCYAACTCAGTAGTAGATGGCTCCTGGTTGCAGCTGCCAATGGCACAGCACAAGGCTCACGGGCAACAGAAGTGAATGGTTCCCCAAAGCAAACAGACCTTTCCAGTATGTTCTGGCTATCTCGGGCTAAGGTATGCACTCAACATAGCTGAAAACAGGAGGGCTGGGGATGGACCTTAGGGGTGGAGCATTTGCTTAGCATGTTCAAGGTCCTGGTACTTACCCCTTCCTCAGTACAAGGACTGAAAATAGAGCTTAAACAGATTGATTTTTTTAACTGATGGTAGTGAAAGCCACAGTAGTCAATACTACACAGCCCAAGTATGCATCAATCAACGTGTGAATAAGCACAGCATGAGATGCCGTGGAATATTATTTAGCCCTAAGAAGAATAGCATTCCGATCCATGGTACTCTACGGGTGAATCTTAAAAAGCACTTCGCTCAGTGAAAGAAGCCAGCTACAAAGGAAGAAGCCCTGTATGATTCCACTCACATGAAATACGTAGGACAGAYGAGTCACAGAGAGTGAGTGGGAGGAGAGTGAAGGTCATCAGGGAAGAGGTGAGAATGAAAACCTGCTACTGAATGGGTCAGACTTTCTGCTTAGGATAAAGCTGGCTTGAGACTGTAAGACTCAGTGCGATTGGCACCATCAGCTCAGGCACTTAGCAATGGCGCCCGTGGCGCTGCTGGGGGAGGGAGGGCAGTACTGGATATGCTAAGTAGCTGGATTGAAT
>BDUI01015496.1:21182-32279 GCA_002335545.1 Apodemus speciosus
GATGGATGGATGGATGGATGGATGGATGGATGGAGTGATGGATGGATGGATGGATGGATAGAGTGATGGATGGATGGATGGATGGATAGAGTGATGAAGTGATGGATGGAGTGATGGATGGATGGATGGATGGATGGATGGAGTGATGGATGGATGGATGGATGGATGGATGGAGTGATGGATGGATGGATGGATGGATGGATGGATAGAGTGATGAAGTGATGGATGGATGGATGGATGGAGTGATGGATGGATGGATGGATAGAGTGATGAAGTGATGGATGGATGGATGGATGGATGGATGGATGGATGGAGTGATGGATGGATGGATGGATAGAGTGATGAAGTGATGGATGGATGGATGGATGGAGTGATGGATGGATGGATGGATGGATAGAGTGATGGATGAAGTGATGGATGGATGGATGGATGGATGGATGGGTAGATGGGTGGATTCATGAGTCTAAGCCAGCACTACATGTATGCTCTTTCAGCAAGAAATCCAGTCCTGAAACTTTCCCTAGGTTTCTGTCTCCTCATTGGATAGAACACTTACTGGTTTCACCTAGTGGTCAGCATATTTTCCTGAGAACATGGCTCCTCGAAACAAACTTAAAAAATGAGAGAGATGATCTAAAACTAAAAATACATACTACAAAATTCTAGAACTGTTTTAGGAAAAAAGGTGAATCATAGGCACAAACATGAGTATGAAAGTTGTGTATTTTATTAGCCTAATAAAATTATTTATCAGTTCAACAAATATCTGTTAAACACCCCAGAGTAAGAGTTCTACTCAGATAATTCTGAGCCAATGGGATCTAATATAAATCAAATAATGATGATAATCTCATAATACACTTTGGTAGCATGACAGACTGGTCAAACTCAGCCAGTTCTTCTGAAGGGTACATTGACTAAAAGCACATGAATAATCAAAGATATGGTTAATATAGTTTAAACGGCGGCGGCTTTGCTTAAATGTTGAGTCAAGTCATGGCTGAAAAGTCTTTTCATCAGTTTAAAAACAAATTGTCTTAAGACAGAATTCAAAGGCTGAAAAGTCAGACCCCCTCCACATCTTTGCCTTTGGTGATTCAACAGAGATCAGTGGAAATTTTGATGCAATGTCTGCCTTTCTCTGACCACTGATGAGTAAAGGGGGTGAAATCCTCTCCCATCCATTACCAATCCTCTCGTCTTCTCTCCCATCCATTACCAATCCTCTCGTCTTCCTTTTGGATAAAGGAATAATTGCTTACCTATAGCAATGGATCAGAAATGCTATTCAGGTTCAGAATGAACAACACACGGAATACAGCTACTGTAACAGGTATTAGCAGTCTTAGAGATACAAGGCACACATTAGACCTCTGTTGTCATGACTGTCAAGGGACTTCCCAAACCTTATCACTCTGGAATTTAGTTGTATTGGCTACTTTCAAATTGATGAGTAATTACTTGGCTAAAGGATCACAAAAGTCTTTTGTGGTATAATAAAGATTTTCCCCATGAAGTATCTTTATTTAATTTTAAAATTAAACTTGTATGTATAAATGTTTTGCCTGTAGGTATGTCTGTGTATGTCTCTGTATGGCGTACTCATGGTGTGTGTGTGTGTGTGTGTGTGTGTGTGTGTGTGTGTCCAGTGCTCCAGAGACCAGAAGAGAGCACYAGATCCCCTAGAACTAGAGYTACAGATGGTCGTTAGCTTCCATGTGGGTCCTCTGAAAGAACAGCCAGTGCTAACCACTAAACCATCTCTTCAGCCCCCTGAAGTATCTTTGATGGGATTCAACCAGCCTGTTTAAAACTATAATAGCTAAAAAGTCAACAACAGTATAGAATTTTGCCTTCACACTTTTCTCTTAATGCTTGGCTACCTTAGCAATAGATGATCTCTCTCCAAAGTACACTATGATGGTGGGTTATTATTGTTTCGGTATGGTTGGAGAATGTTCCCCAAACAAACCTCTTTTCTTTATACATTATCCAACCTTGTTGTTTTGTTTTTGTCTACAGCCTTAACACTGGGGCTGTTTGTGAAGAATAGAGTCAGAAAACACAACATTTAAAGAGGCATCAAATTAATTTGGAAACCTTTAAAAAAAGGGCCATTGTGCTGAGTTCACTTTATCAGCAAAATAATAAGAATTTTAATAGAATTACAAATGTATTGATTAGCTGAAGCGTAGGATTTTCTTTTATGTATACAATTTCCATAACATCCTTGAATGATGTTACTGATTTCACAAAATAATTCAGTTTTTTAGAACATTTAATTACTTTGAATACTACACAAATGTTAAGCAACTGCTCTCTGAACTTACATGGCATTATAAGTTTTACCCTTTGGAAATAGGAAAAATAAGTCTTCCTTACGACACTTTTTTTTTGGTGGTATATTTTCATCTGCCTTAAACTCATAATGATTGTTTAATAGTATCTTAGGGCTGGGGATAAGGCTCAGTGGATAAAGGGCCTACTGAATAAGTGTGAAGGCATGGCTTCAAATCCCCCATACTCAAGTAAAGAGTTGGAAATGGTGACACCTCTGTAGCCCTAAAAATGAGAGGTAGACAGAGGTAGACACTAGGATCTTCCTGACCAGCCTGTCTTCCAAGTTGGTAAACTCCAGGTCCAGTGAAAGATAATAAACAAGATAGAGAATTATTGGTACAGATATATCAATATCTGCCTTTGGCCTCCACACATGCACTTATAGTCACCTGTACATGTGCATGCATGAACACAAATATACATATATGCACACACAGATACATACATACATATGTGCATACACACACACCATGCTACACTGGGTCAGTAGCATGACAGTAAGTTATTATAAAGATAGTGACTTTGACTCTGAATTCATCTGGCTTCCTGGATTACCACCTTATCTCTTCTGCATGGTGCTTTTCCCCATACATATACACATGGAGACATATAGATACATACATACATACATACATACATACATACATACATACATATATACATACATACACACATATATGTATACATATATAGACAAATACACACACCTATACACACATATAGACAGTACATACAGACAAAATAAATAAATAAAATTTAAAATCTCTTAAATGTCTTGAGTTTTGGTATCATCGCAGTGTTAACATAGATCTCTGTAAAGAGCTCCAAAGTGTCAGCATTTGTTTAAAGAAGTGGTCATAACTCTGCTGTCCGTATTCTGGGTGGGACCCTAGAGACACTGACTATTATCTGAGCTCTCCATGTGACCTGAACTGAACTCAGAACCTGCGGTGTGGAGACAGACAGCTTCCAATAGACAGGGGGAGTTACATCTCTTGTTCTAGACACTACAGTTCTGCCAAAGCAACTGAAGCCAGACACACATGGCAGATGCTTCTGGGCTCATATGTGCTTCATGATCGACCAACAGCTACGTACTCTTCCTCAATTTCCCCTAAGTTATACTGTCCTGATTCTGTACACATGGAGTCCATTTAGGAATCTATATCCACATGTTTCTGGTTTTCGGAGGTTTTGTTTTGTTTTGTTTTTGCTGTGATATTTTGTGTTATTTATTGACTGTAATCATGTTAGCAGCAGTATCAAATAAAGCAGACAATTGAGTACTAGGCAACTGCTAAGCCCTGGAGTTAAGTACAGTCCTTTTTAATCAATTCTTTTATTGGTTTTACACACCAACCGCACAGAAAAGATAACATTACTTTCATTTTTATAGGTAAGTAATTTGAAGCTTTGGAGTAAATTCAGTCTATTCTCTTACTCTGTCAAAATAATATTAGAACACTTATTCCATGATTAGTCTAAGTCCCTATATGTATATGTACATGCTTACATATGTCAGCTTTTCATTAATATTCACAGATACAGCCTATATGTTATATGATTCAGACAGCCAGAAAAACATGAAAGATGAGAGAATCTCAGTCCCTGAGTCCCATCACCAGAGATCTCCACCCTGATGCTATAACCAGCATGTAGGACATATCCATCAAGATGGACACCATTTCTTTTGTAACGTTTCTGTTTCCCCAATAAGCCCTTCAGTCAACTTGATGAACTTGGTCTAGAAACACTTCAATGAACCAGGTACTATCTCCAGAAATGACCTCATCTCTCTGGGGTCACCATGTCACCACATTGTGACCATCCTTTTAAGATATGGTCCTAGAATTTTGCCTAGTACTAACAGTTCTGATCTATTAAGTTTGCAGAGTCTAACTCACGATGTATTGTACTCTGCTTTCTTCTTTTGGGTAGTTTCCATGCTGTCTGCTTCTGACCAACAATTACTTTTTGGCAGGTATGAAAACTCAGGGTTTTTTTGTCCTAATTTGCCTCATATACCAAAGAACAGACCACCTTTGATCAGTTTCATGTGATAAATTTCATCTCTTTCAAAAATTCCCAACAAGCCTTGGCTTCCATGGACTAGCCTCTCTCTAAGCAGCCTTGACTATGGAGACTGCTAAAGTAGGAGGATGCTCTGCTTGTCTGTGAATCTGTCAACATTAGATCACCTGCCCCAGGGGGTGGGCAAATCACTTCCTTGTTTTCCTTACTCAAAACTCAAACCCCGTCTTGTAATTTCCCTTCATATTTTCCTAATATTTAGTTTTGCATCCCTTTCAAGTCTCAGCTCATTCTGGGTGGTAGCCTTTCTGACACCTTAAGCTCATAATTGTATGCTAAGTGGAGTTTTGGCCCAAAGCTCTGAACACACAGCTAGCTAATTTTAGATATAAATTCCAGCACCAAGAGGAAATGTGTTATCTCCTTCATCTCCCTCCTTTTGTGAGCAGGTTGTAAGACCACCTTACACTAAATTCAAAATTTGCTACATGTGAGATCACTCTTCTCAGAACTTTCTCAACATAGTCACCCTCTTGTTTTTCCAAAAGCTAGACAGTGGTCAGGGTCATGAGTCACACCACAGATTCTGATCTTATGTTGATGGTTCTTTGTAGCCGTTTCGGCTAATTCTCAAGTAAGCTGAACAAGACAGTGGTCTCTTCAGTGCTCCAGAATCTGACTTGAAAATCCACCATGGCTTTCTCAATGACAGAATGGGAAAGGATCAAAGGCAAGCTGACATTATTGACTCTGCCTTCCAGGAACCCAGAGCAACAGGAGGAAACACAACAGGCCACAGTACATGAGGAAACACTACAAGCCACTGTGGTTTGTCAAACTCAGGAAAAGACTTCTCATTTTACAAGGAAGAGTTTTATTCCAGAAAATCACGTTGAAACCACTCTTTATGACTCTCTCTTACCAACAGCCAAACCCAAAGATTTTGGAAGAGTGGGCCATTTCAAGTTCACTTTGTAAGCTAAATTATTGAGGAAACCACAGAGGAATTGGGGACAGAAAATATAAAGTCCCAGACAGATAACTTCCGAAGACTCTCCAGCTCCTCTCTACAAATACAAGAATGAAAGCTTGTATATCACAATCAACAGAAGCCCTCCTGGGGTGTACGATCAGTCCTAAGCCACATGCTCTTGGCACTGTACTCTCCTATAGAATGTTTGCTCCCATCTATTTGCCATCCCATGCTTCACTCTCTGGGATGGATTCTCACAGGTCTCCTTTCCTGTGTGTTTTAAAGATCCCATGTGGTCACCCAGTGAAGGAGTAAGTTCCATTTTGCTCTCCTACTCTGGGGTCTGCTAAGCAAGCCATGGCATTTTCCAGGTAGCTTGATCTTGGGTTGAGGGATCAGGCATTCTTTTGTAAAGTTAAAAAAAAATTACTGAAGTAGAGGGCATATGCAGAAAGTGCATTATAAAGATATTGCTCAACCAAAGTTCATCCGCTGATAAATCACTTGATTGTACCTCCCAAACAAGAACCTCCATGCGCTTTCTGAACTCTCTCCCACTCTCAAGCATCTCCAAAGAGACATCTGTTTGACCCGTTTGTGTGGTTTGCATACTCAGACCCATGGAGTTCACATGCTGTGTCTTGGTGCCTGTTTTCAACAACATCTTTGAGATTCATCCATGCTGATGTGGGTATCAGTGTGCCATTCTGTTGTTGTTGTTGTTGTTGTTGTTGCTGCTGCTGCTGCTGCTGCTGGATTACCTTCCACGTGATGAGTATTCTGGATTGCTTTCTCCATTCTCCTGTGGGTATGCAGTGGTAACTTCTAGTTTGGGTTCAATACGAATAACTCTGCTGTGTCTCTACTTCCCTTCCCACAGTCATACACATCCACTTTACTTGCAGACGTACTTGGAAGTGGAATTGCTAGATGATAGGATGTATTCATGTTCAGCTTACAGAAACATCGCTTCTTTTTCCATTTCTTTATATTTCTTCCTCTTTTCATCTTCAAAATCTTTTTAAAGAAGATAAAACTCACACGTGCTGGCCAAACACATTTATAGAAAAAGCACAAACTTCTACAAGCTCAGCGTTAAGAAATTAGCCAGCCTTGAAGCATCCCTTAGATCCCCTCTGAGAGGTCACTACAAATCCAGCTTCTTAAACCTTCATGATTCTACATAGATGTGTGCAACTGGATGTAGGAATTGCAAAAATTTGATAACAATCTTGGGTGCTCAACGACCAAAACATAATTCTAAATCAAGCATATAATACATCCACGGTATTTAAGGAAACCCTCACCTGATTTTCACTGTGTAACTTCACTGCAGCCTTAGTTTGGAACACAAGCTATGTACCTTATACAGAGCATGCTCTCCCACCATACTACAGCAGCACATTCTGTTAGAAACATCTTAGGTGAGATCAGGGACAATCTGTGACCTGCAGCATCTTTGCGGGACATAGAAAGATCTGTGCTCTTACATAAATACGATGGTTTAATTATGAAAAGCTAAGACTTTCAATATTTGCCCTACGATCATTATAGTCCAGCACGTAAATATCAAATTATTATATCTTTGTGTTATACTAGACTTTTTGATATTTTCTTAATTGCTGAACTTTGAAAAAATAAGGTTTAAATTAATTTCAGCTTGAGATTAGGGTAGATTTTTCCAAAAGAGTGAAGTCTTACTGTGTGTCTGCTTCTTCACACAGGGTGATAGGGGCTCTGCCTACACTCTACACTCACTGGGAGAAGGCAGGGCAAAGTCTGAAACAGTAGTCCACAGCCCATGTCTTCCTTCACTGGACTGGAAGAGGAACCAGCAGAGTCTGGGAGGAATGTTGTGGTTTCAGGTCTCCGCTCTGGGTACTCCAGGCGCCTCCAGTGGAGTCGGGAAGTTGGGGTTGGAGGGGTCTGTGGTCTATGCATCTAGAAGGGAACTTCTAGATGTCTGTGCACCAGGCTGAGAGGGGAGGTAGATCCCTGGTTGGGAGGATCCCTTTCTGGTTGTCTGATAGGGAATGAGTTTTCCAGAGGGGCTGGAGGGGAGAAAGACTTTCTTGAGGGGTCTTAGACCAGGCTCTTTAGTTGAAGGCCTTCCCCCTAGCAGCTCTCTGTATGACCCTTGTTAGTTCGTCCTGGTTTGTTTGATGGTGGATGTAAATGTATACACTTTATTAGGGGTGAATCAGACACTAAATACCTTTTGCAGGATTCCCAGGAAGGGAAGCTCTTTGGCTGGCGGCTCAGGGCTATATAGATACCTCATTAGCATGGAGAAGACCTCCAGGTATTATGGTCCTTGACTCAGTGCCCATGGTTCTCAGTAGGTCGGTGTGGTTACATGTTCCAGAGAAAGTACACCAAAAGGCAGGGCGTGGCTCCACTCCTACTGGTCTCCTATCGCTGAGATTCTCTGGGGTCTGAGCTCACTCAGCCTTGCCAGTTCTTATGTCTGTCTGGCAACACCGTTCCAGGTCCCAGGTGCCATACATAGCCCTAAACACAGTTCTGCCATTTTGTACTGTTTATTGATGCAGAGCAGTATTCTCAGCATTGATAACAATAAAATAAAATATTGATAAACACCGGGGAATATCGAAAACTCTCTATAACCCGCATTATCAAACATCCAGCCCAGATTTGGTGCGTCAGATGAGAATGAATGAGCGTATCTGTCTTAGCTGCTTTTCTATTGCTGTGCTAAGACCTCATTCCAACTTGTAGAAAAACGAGTTTGTTGGGACTTATGGTTCAGAGGGTGAGTATAGGGGGAGGAGCCGATACTAAAATCTGGTTCCTTTATTAGTTCCTGATTTGGTCAATAATGAAGGTGGAAGCCAATTGCTGGGAAAGGGTAATGATATGCCTTCCAGGTCCCAGGAGGGAAAAAGGGGGAGACTTGAGGGAAAAGAGAGGGCTTTTGCATTCATGCATTGGAAGGAGAAGAAAGCAACTGTCACGTATGGCCTGGGGGCACCTAGGGCCTACAACCTCCAACATGGGTTGGGGCCAAAGTCAGGAACTAGCTGATAGATGATAAGATTAAGGCAGGAGATTCAGTGTGTAGCAATTGTGCTAGTAGACAAATTCTAAAATAATAAGGCTAAGTGTGTGTGTGTTTTATCCTCAGATTCAAAGGTCTCGGGTAATGCAGCCCCCCCGACCCCAGGCAAAGGCAGTAACTGGTGGTTTGGCAAAGCTAGCTGGGAGGAACAAAAGAGAAGCTAAAGGGAGCCCGGGGGATGGTTGCCATTGAATCGGAATGAAGGGAACCAGAAGAGGTCAGAGCAAGGGCTGAGCTCCCCGGGCAGGCAGAAGCATGGTTTTAAAATTACATGCAACAGGTGAGTCCATGACTATCACGGCAGTGAGCGTGGCAGCAGGCAGGCAGGCATGGTGCCCAAACGGTAGCTGAGAGCTCACACCTTGAGATACAACCATGAGATAGAGAGAGCTAGCTGGAAATGGCATGGACTTTCAAAACCTCAAAGACCCTCCCAGTAACACATCTTCTCCAGCAAGACCACACCCCCTAATCCTTCCCAAACACTTCTCTTCCAGCAAGACCACACCCCCTCATCCTTCCCAAGCAGTTCCACAAACTGGCGACCAAGCCTTCAAACATATGAGCCTATGAGGGGAATTCTTTGAAACAATCACAATATTTACCTTATTAGTATATTTTTATCTATCTCAGCATGTTTAATTTTTTAACTTTAATGACAAAATTACATATAACCCTTATAATTAAAAATTTTTTTATTAATTCTTTGACGATTTCATACATTTTATTTTGATTCTATTCATCAACCTCCACGGTCCCTCCCAGGCTCACTCTGCATTTCACACTGACTCAACTTTTGTCATTTTTCTTAAATCTATTCAGTCTATTGGTGTTGACTAAGAGTATGGCCATCCAGTGATGTGAGACCAAATGGGGGCCACACCCTTAGAGAAAACTAATGATTCCTTTCGCAGAAGCTATTAATTATCAATAGTTCCTCAGCTCTCAGGATGAGATGTTGTGCCCATTTCTCCACTCCATGTTGGAATTTTGTCTTTCACAACTGCTTTGAGTTCATGTGTGCAAGCTCCCTGTTATGTTTAGAAAACTGTAGGTCACCACCTCTGGCTCTTCCAGTYTTCTATCCCATCTCCTGAGGCGATTCTTGAGCCTTGAGTAGAGGATGGGATAATACATTTGGGGTTGAGTGCTCCATGGCTTTATGAGGAGTTGTGGGTCTCTATTTTTTTTTAAAAAAAGATTAATTTATTTCATTTATGTGAGTACACTGTCTCTGTCTTCAGACACCAGAAATGGGCAACAGATCCCATTACAGATCATTGTGAACCACCATGTGGTTGCTGGGAATTGAACTCAGGACCTCTGGAATAACAAGCAGCCAGTGCTCTTAACCGCTGAGCCACCTTTTCAGCCTGAGGGTTTCTATGTTAACCACCATCTACTACAAAACGAAGCTTCTCTGTTGAAGGTTGAGAGATACACTAATGTATGCAGATAATTAAAATAAGAAGTCTTTAGAGTCAGTTCAATGCTGTCTCATTAACAGACTRGTAGTAGTTTATGATCATCATGGTAGGAAGCATGGTGGTAGGTAGGTGGGCACGATGCTAGAGCAGTACCTAGGAGGTTTCATCTTATCCACAACTAGAAGCAAAGACAGCAAGAATGGGCCTGGTGTCAGCATTTGAAACCTCAAAACTTTCCCTGTGACACACTCCCAACAAGATCGTGCCTCCGAATCCTTCAAAAACTGTTCCATCAACTACAGACAAAACAGTCAAACATTTGAGCCCATGCCACCATTCTCACCAAACCACCACAAGAAGGAAGAGTCAATGGTGGCCTTTCTCAGGATCTGAGTTACACAGGGCTCCCTCTCTTGAACTTTGCCCTTGGTGTCTATAGAATCAAGACAATCTTATCTCCCTGATGCATGCCCGGTGGCTCAGACCACATAAACATCAATTGCCTASTTGAGCAGATAAAATCTTGCAAGTATTGGTAGATGATACCTTCTTTCCTCACCTCATGGTAAACCAACTGTGGGAACAGTAAGTTTTTCTCAGGAGACAGTGTTAGCATTCTGTCTAAGCGCCACCCCACAGTTACCTGGCAACAGCCAGGTAGACCTGACCTACTATAAAGGKGGCTGCTCTCCCCCTCCTCTCTCTCTTACCTCTAACTCTCAGCCTCTCCCTTGCCCCATMTTGGGCTCTCCTCCCCTCCCCCCTCTCTCCACGTGGTCATGGCTAACCTCTGCTTCTCTACTCTCTCCCYCTCTCTGCCTTTCTCTGCCTCTACTACCCCCTTAACTCCYATCCYATGCCCTGAATAAACTCTATTTTGTACCATGCTGGTGTGTGTCTGGTCCCTCGGGGGAAGGGATGCCTTGGCATGGGCSCGATGAGGCAACCCCTTCCCCCACACCGCTGAAGAACATATTCTCACACCTGTTTYTCTTTTTATGATCACAACAGACAGTATTTGAGAGGCGCTGATTTCCAAACCTCAAATCCAGATAATCAAGGGCAGGATTTAGATATGGTTGTAGGACAACTTGACAGGGTGATCTGAAAGGTGTGCAGAAAGATGATTGGGGGTGGGGGACAGGGAAATGACAAGCAGCTGGGGGTGGGATCTACACAGATGTGCAAGTTTAATGTCTCTCACAGAACACAAAGGCAGAATTCACATGATCTGAGAGGGTGATTTT
>BDUI01015497.1:24361-45802 GCA_002335545.1 Apodemus speciosus
TAGATGTTAAAGAGTATTAGGGACATTAAATACTCTTTCCAAYACTATCCAGCTGTACAAAAGCTTGAATTTGACTCATATCCCATGGCCACTTGTCTCACTCAAACATAAGGAATAACTGCTTAAAATGGTAAGCAATAAATGTATATCTTCCTTACAAAGAACTCTACGTTTTGCTTATAGTTCCTAGTGTAAACATATAGCAAATTTSATCCAAAAAGTTAAGAGCAGAGATGCAAATTCAMGTTTTTCTCACATTCCTTATAAATTAAGATTAAAGAGATGGCAAAAGCCATGAGGGTATGACAAATTAAGCAGAAACCAAAATGKATAGCATGCTCTAATTCTGATTCATTATAGCTGAAGAGCCAGTCCACACAATATCAAAGACAATGGCACTAACTTGTTACATRCCATCCTAAACCACTGCTTCCAATGTCTTATTTTAGATTCTGAAACTCAGCAAGAGAATGAAATCCAGCAWCAGACATGAGTGTTTACAGAGACTAGACCAAGGACGTTTACAAACAAAGCACAAGTAGATACACCAAGAGTCATACAGAGGCCAGTTTATACAGCTGCATTATCTGCTAAATGTGTTAGCCAGTTAGGAATGGTATCCAGGCTCCAGTATTACCTGCTTCAGATAGAAAGTTTTTAGGTGATCCCAAATTTAGTTATGCCCCTGTGCTAAGTTCTGATTGAATACAGTATTTATTCTCATACCTACCTCCCCCTGTGACTGCCCCAGATGTGTGAGCACAGGTGTCTTAAAAAGTCAAAGGGTCACCAAGCACTCAAGAGTAGAATGAATGGATTCAAATCCCGCCCTATGTTAGAGATATAATCCATAACCAGAGCTTCCGTTTGTGGTGTATAATTCAGAGTGTCTATCAGTATACTCGGGGATTGGTGAAACATCTCTGCCATATAATTATGTTATTACATTTTCATCAAAGAAACTCACAGAGCAATCACATTCAACCCTGCACACTATTCAAGGCTCAGGAAATGTTATTTACTGCCTCTCTATTGCCCGGGTATAGATGTTAATAGATGTTAGATGTTTCATATAGATATATGCTCTGTAGCATGGAAATATCACATATGAGAAAACACATGCAGAAGCAGCATTAGGAAGGTTTTGAAATGGAAATAGTACTGACCTTGTAACCTTGTGTCTACAAAGCACTTCGGAACAGATGACGATTGTGGCATTTGGGCAAGAATGTGGATTATGGGTCTGCAATTCTCTACTTAGTCACAACTGCTGCACTCAGGGTCTGATTCACTGAATCTCAGCCTCTTCAGAGGGTTCTCGGGAGGAACTAAAGACGTCTATGTTAAAACAGTTCCGAATTCCACAGCATGATGCAAACACAAGAGGCAGTTGTCTTATTACCCACCCTAACCCTCACTATTCGCAGGCATAGGATGACTAAGGATCTGCATGCTGGATAACCTAGTTCCCATCCTGACTCATTGACTGTGTGATTTAGACAGTGGTTGCTCTGGGCCTCCCAATGCTGATGCTTTTTGTACAGCTAAAAAGCAGAAATTAATGGAGCTGTACTGTACTCCACATGTACTGTTCAGTAAAGAAGCCAATAAAAGATTGAATCAACAGCCACACACACACACACACACACACACACACACACACAAACACAGAGAGAGTCACACATGGTTACACACAATCCCACCTGCCCAGACACACATAACTGGAACAAACGTAAAACCTGTTGTTATAATGTAGCATTCAAATCCCTCCCTTCATGAGAGAGGACAGTTTTAAGATATAAGGCAAAACCAAAACTTCCCTAATGARAGCCTTACCTTAGAAGGGCTAATTGAGAACTTTGTTGCGGGCTCACAAACCTCTTCACTTTGTCTCAAGCTTAATTCTTATTGCTAAATTGTGCACATATTGCTAGATAATCCTGGKGAGTGGATGTTATCGTAGCAATTCAAAGCAAGAAAATACAAATACCCAATGACCTTCTCCAACAACTCCACCCCACCCCCGAGTACACTTTCTACCGTGAGAATAAAGGTGTTTGGGGGCCTGGAATGTGTTAAAGGAGGTCAGAGGCATTTCAAGGGCAAATAGAAACTACATGTGTTCCTTTATATCTCTATTACCCATATCTGATTTATGTGAGGTAGGAAAGGTTGGGGTAAATTTGCTCAGCAAATCATAAACTTATGAGCCAGTGTGTTAGAGCAGAAACTAGTGATTTGATGGGCTGAAAAATAAAAGAAACATTTCATTAACTCCTCCAAATTATTTTGTCAACTAGAAAAAGCTTCTCTGTGATACAAAGTCTCCCAGTGAGAGAGAGAGAGAGAGAGNGTGCTGTTGTAAGGTTGTCACATGGTACATCAATGGTCTAACATAACTCAAAGATAGCTATAGTAGCTTTAAATGTTAAATTGTGAATTCTAAATAAACCACTAAATACACAAATCAAAGAGATACAATTTATGAGCCAATTGTGGGAAAGATACAAAAATTACAAATCCATAATATTTAGAATATATAAGAAACTTGCCTTTCTCCTCAAGTGGAATCAGCAAATGAGCAAATAAATGGAACTCACAATTCCTAAAATAAGAAGTACAAATAGTCAATAAATATATGCAAAATTTCACCCTTAGTCATCAGAGAAATGCAAATAAGAACTTTGTGGAGATTCTATCTCACTCCTGTCAAATGGCTAAGAAAACCAACAGCAAGCATTGGAGGTGCTAGGGGAGGCTATGGTACCGTTGGTGAGGCTGTGAACTAGAGTAGCCACTATGAAGTCAGTATGGATGCCTTCARTAGGCTAACACTAAAACTATCATGYGGTCCAGCTGTACCAGTCCTAGGTTCGTGTCCGTAGGAAACTAAGTCAGCACAGCTCAAAGGTAGCCAGACCCGTGTGCTTGTAGTGATGTTCACAGCAGCCAAGTTTCGAATCATCCTAGATGCCCTCCATTACTTGGATAGAATAAGAAATTTTGGTATATACTGAAAAACAGTTTTAGTTAACTACAAAGAAGTACAAAATGGATGACCATCAATTTAAGTGAAATGAAAATGATTCGAAAAAGACAAATGCCATGTTTTTTCTTATATAAGGGGATCTAGATTTCATGTCMTATATACAAATCAAAACTATACTGAAATTTTACCTATATGTATACATATATACATGTGTACACRTGTACATATACACACATGTATATGACTTGAAAGTAGAAGAGGGATATTGGGAAAGAAGAAAGGAATAATGGGAGGAAGAGGGGGGATAGCCAAGGGTAATGGGAGGTAGATCTGACAAAGTACCTGATATGCATAGGAAAGTCATAACAAAATTCATCATCATATGTAATACATAGATAACCATAAAATACAATGCCAAACAAACAGACAGAAAAGTGTGTAGAGTAATGTCATAGGAAGAATGAACAACAAAACAAAACAAGATGCTAACATTACACCTAAAAGGATCATTACAATGAAAAGTATATGATCTTCAAAATGCATTTAAAGGCAAATCTTTATGAAGAAACCATTTTTAAAAAATATATAAATTTACAACACATAATACATCACAGATAAAACTGCAAACATCTCAAAAGAAGTCAGAAAAACTCTTGAATACAAAGGAAGACACTCCATGAATTTGTAGTCTTCCCATAGAAACTGGGATGCTACACTGATTAACATAATCTTTTAAATGTGACTCTGGAAGATTGCACTGGTGTTTCCCCTGGGAAGAAGCAGCACACCAGGGGATCCACAAAAGGTCAACAGATCTACAAAAGGTAAACAGTATCAGCGTTGTATCACCAGACCTTTCATCAGCCAAATAGCCCAGCAAACACAGTCTTGTGCCAGAATGAGACCACGCTGCAAGACTGTCCTTCCTTAGAGCTTCCACGGAAACCCTGAGCCAGAGAAAGGTTGTCATCCACACAGGCAAAAATCAGAAGTGAGGCAAATTAACCCCTCTTGTGCCAAAGCTTAGAAAAACAGCAGATGGAAGGACGTGGACTCATTCTTCTCCCTCTGTATCATAGATAATCCATAACGGATATGATTCACAGCCAGTGGGGTCAGACATCTGGTCCACACAACAATGCATCTTCTGATTGTCTTTCTTCCCAGTGTATCCAAGAGCAAATACATGATACTGCACTGATTCCTGCCAAGTTACTCATAGAAACAGCAATCTCGATTTCTGAGTTATGTGCAATACAGACTCATGACTGAGGGGATAAAATTATCAGCATTTTGAGATGATGGCAGGTGACAATCTTTCTTGACAACCAAAGGAACCCCTTAACAACAGGAGTGACAAAAATGCCGAGAACAGGAACAATTCACTCTTAATAGTACTAAATACTTTGAAAAATGTATGAAAAAGGATAGTTCCTTTGTATGCTAGCAATAATTCCATTAAAACTATGTTAATAGGAAAAGTGCTTAATCTAAGAAGAACATTAGACCATAGGAGACATGAAGTACTGGGAAGACATGCTACATTACACAGCAGAACACCTCAT
This sequence comes from Apodemus speciosus, assembly GCA_002335545.1. NCBI lineage: Eukaryota > Metazoa > Chordata > Mammalia > Rodentia > Muridae > Apodemus > Apodemus speciosus. The sequence continues at coordinate 28,916 of BDUI01015497.1, forward strand.
AGACATGCCAATTACACAGAAATTAGTAAATTCAATGTAATCACAAATAAAAGTCTAACTTTGAAGATTCGGTTTATGTCTTATGTTATGCATATGAGTGTTTTGTCTRCATGCATGTATATGTAATTTGTATTTGACTGACTGTTATGGAGGCCAGAAGAGGGCATCAGATACCCAGAAGCAAATCAGGGTCCTCTGTAAGAACCGCACACAATCTTAACCATAACCTACTGAGCCATCTCTCCAGCACCAAGTCTTTTAGACCTAGCAGTTTAATTATAAAATCTGAGCATGTGAACTCATGAAAATAGGCAGAGATGCTTTGGGAAAATGTAAGAAAGCCCAANCACACACACACACACACACACACACAAACACAGAGAGAGTCACACATGGTTACACACAATCCCACCTGCCCAGACACACATAACTGGAACAAACGTAAAACCTGTTGTTATAATGTAGCATTCAAATCCCTCCCTTCATGAGAGAGGACAGTTTTAAGATATAAGGCAAAACCAAAACTTCCCTAATGAGAGCCTTACCTTAGAAGGGCTAATTGAGAACTTTGTTGCGGGCTCACAAACCTCTTCACTTTGTCTCAAGCTTAATTCTTATTGCTAAATTGTGCACATATTGCTAGATAATCCTGGKGAGTGGATGTTATCGTAGCAATTCAAAGCAAGAAAATACAAATACCCAATGACCTTCTCCAACAACTCCACCCCACCCCCGAGTACACTTTCTACCGTGAGAATAAAGGTGTTTGGGGGCCTGGAATGTGTTAAAGGAGGTCAGAGGCATTTCAAGGGCAAATAGAAACTACATGTGTTCCTTTATATCTCTATTACCCATATCTGATTTATGTGAGGTAGGAAAGGTTGGGGTAAATTTGCTCAGCAAATCATAAACTTATGAGCCAGTGTGTTAGAGCAGAAACTAGTGATTTGATGGGCTGAAAAATAAAAGAAACATTTCATTAACTCCTCCAAATTATTTTGTCAACTAGAAAAAGCTTCTCTGTGATACAAAGTCTCCCAGTGAGAGAGAGAGAGAGAGAGAGAGTAGTTAGAGACTTTCACTAGACAGACTTCTGGACACTGAAGGTGTCTAATACATTTTCTTTCTTTCTCATAGCAACCTTGTGTAACAAATTAACACTGCTCATTTTACAGAGAGGGAAATTCTCTGTAGAAATTTTCAAAAGCACTGAGATCTGAAAAGGACCCGTGAGTCAGCCTTACTGCCTAAAAGCCAAACTACCCACAACTTAGTTCCCCAGGGACAACTGTGAGGCTAAATAATGAACCTCATGTTCACAATACAAAATTAAAAGTTAGAGGCTTGCTTTGAAAATGAGAATTGACACACTTCTCTTTGTTCTATAAGACAGATGTCAAGCTACTAGGGAAACAATAATGATAACAACACCAGCAACACTCATTATTCAGTGAGTTCTTGCCGGAAGCCCAAGCTATTCTGAGTATCGGCTATTCTCTAATGAGATTCTCATGATSCATTGTATCTTRCCCTCTTTCCCAGATTTGGGAAAGATTAGGCGGCCATTACATAACTCCCACAAGGTCTTAAGGTATATTGGCACTCAAAAATGCAGTCATGCATGGCTCATTGTACGGTCCACCAACAATTTCAGATGTAAAGAGATATTCAATAGACGTTCATTTCACAAGTTTGAAATGCATGCTTTTATTACAATTTTCAAAGCAATCTCATAAGACTCTTAAAAATTATGACATTTTTAAGACCACACAAGCTTGTCAGTAGCTTCTATCAAGTGTTCCTACATATCCATCAGTTAATATTCAAGAAGCTCTTAATGTTTAGTTCTATATTTTTGCCCATTAACAATATTTCATTAAATTTACAATTTATTATTTTTGTCTCTGCTTGTTTTTCCAGATAGGGATATTGTTTTTTGTTTGTTTGTTTGTTTGATTGATTGATTGATTTTTAAGGCCTCAGCTGTCCTGGAACTCAGTTTGTAGACCAGGCTGGCCTCAAATTCATAGAGATCCCCTTGCCTCTGACTGCTGAGTACTAGGATTAAAGTCATGTGCCACTACCACCCAGACAAATTTTCGACTTTAAAAGAACTATTATATATTGCTATACATCGATTAAATAAATATAGTATCTCTTACTGCTAATGGAGGTCTGATAATCACAGTAAGAGTAGCAATAAATCCTAAAACTAAAGATCAGGTTACTGGCTAAAGCCAAGACGGGGCATTATAGAAAAAGTAGTTACATTAATTACTGTTGCCTAAATATTTACAAGAAGCATCACAAAGTTGGTATGTATTGTGATTAGAAAGTAAAAGGAATGAACGTGTAGAGAGATTCCACTTTCAAATGCTACTGTAGGACATCAGAAAATAGCATAAGCAATAGAGAAAGACCTTTATCATCCTGTGATTGGAGTAAATGGTGTTGCTCCACAGCTGGACGACCACTGTACGGAGCCATAGGTGGAAGTGTAGTAACTTCCTCATCTTTGTTATCTAAGCATAAGAATTTTATGCTGTGGAAGGTAGGATTTATTAGAATCAAACTGATGAGCATAGTTATATAACATTCAGTACGTTTTCAGAGAAAATATGCCACGTGTTGAACTATGCTCCTGAGTTTGGCTGAAAATTACAAGATTATACACTCCAATTCCCCTGTTTTGCAAATGAAGACATTAACTGGGGATATAGATCAGAGGCCAGGGACTTACTCAGCATATGCAATGACCTGGAACTGATTCCACTACCACACAGAGTACAATATAGACAAAGATTCTAAAGCAACGAAAAGGTTAAATATACTAGCATGATACAGAACTTGTGCAAGGTTATTATAAAATCAGAGTCAAACTGCCCTGACTCCTCATTCCTCTCACCTGCCTTGTTATGGGTAATCATGAATTCATCTACTAAAGTCATGGTCTCCACTAAAGAAGTATCTTTTGAGAACTATGATCCCGTGAACATACTATTTTAAGTATTTAAATATAAGCAATTCTCCAAAGATTCATAGAAAAATCTAATTTTTTGTGAGAATGGATATTTCAAAGTCAATAAATAGTTTTAAAATTTTACCAAATGCTGAGATTAACTGACTATTTAGATCAAATATACATACTTTTCTTATTCCTAATCTGAATTGTCAGTTCCCATAGACTGTATTGAATGAACTGTTTACTGTTGGTTTGATGGTTTGTTTGAGGATGAATTTATCCATGTTCCCTGTCCTTGCTTACTTGCCTCCTATACACACACACACACACACACACACACACACACAAATGCACACACACACACAATACACACACATACATACAGACATACATACACACACATACACACATACATGCTGAGTAAGTCCCTAGCCTCTGATCTATATCCCCAGTTAATTTTTTCATTTGAAGAATAGGGGAATTGTAGTGTATAATCTTGTAATTTTCAACCAAATTCAGTAGCATAGTTCAATACTTGACATATGTGTGTATATGTGTGCACATACATACATACACACATAATACATATACACACATACACATATACATACATATACACGCATACACATGCATATGCACCTACTTACACACGCATGTACACACATACACAACCACATATACACACTTACATACACACATACATACACACATACACACACCTATGTACACACATACAACACCCCCCACTCCCTCCACTCACCCCCCCCCACACACAGTTACTATTCTTTATTTGCTTATTTGTTTACTTTAAAGCCCTTGTGATAGAGCCTAAAGACTGGTGCATGCTGGACAAGAGCTCATCCACTGAGCACTGCACCCAGAGGAAAGCACATTTGTTTGTGTTTTCATCAACAAGTGTTGCCTGGGCTACACTCTTAGGCTGGGGGACTCTAATGACATAGCTTTGAGTAGCTAACATGCAGATTCATGCCTTCCTCCTCAAGTATCAATTCTTCATTAACTTCTCTATTGGGAAATGAGACAGGGATGATGAAATATCTACTCACTCATGAAGAATTAACTCAAAGACTGAATTCCTGACAAGCCTGCTCCATGTCTCTAGAGCCAGGTAAAAGAGTAGGTATACATAGCTCACAAGAAGAAGGGAGAGAGCATCCCTTCGGAACCTTACACGAACTACTACATAATCCACTTATCCAGTTAAATTGGCTACAGAATTTTATTTGAGATAAGAAAGACTTTGAGGCTGCTTTGCGTGGTACAATATTATTAGTAAATCCTGTTTAGAATGCTAGAATTAGACCTATTCCAAGTAGTACTATCACACTCATGACCCTACCGTCCTCCTTCCTGTCATCATTACCATCACTATCATCATAATCACCACCACCACCACCATCATCTTTATCACCAATACCTCTGCCACTATGATCATCAAACCCTTAAACCTTAAAGTCAGTATGAAAACTGTTTCTGAAAATGATGAAACAAACCAACTTTTTACTATACTCTCTCTTAAGTACAGCTAAAAATTGTGTACAAAACGCCGTGTCCTATTATAGAAGGAAACTACAACGAGGGTGTGGGGGATTGGACTAGCTAAGGACCACAGGACCTGGTGGCCATAGAGGTAGTTTCCTTTTTGGGTTCCATGTGTCTTAAAACTGGGAAGTCTAACACCTAGAAACACCAGCCAAGCGGATTAAAAGAAGAGTATAAAAGCATGCTCTCTCCTGTCTGCAGATCAGAACTAGTTTATCACAGCAGCCAAAGCTTCTGCTATTTCCAAACAGCCAGAGTAGCAAAATAACTAACAAAATAACAGCAAAATAACCTRGGGAAATGGGGCATGCCAACATATGCTGCTGTCAGCACAGTGTTTAGAGAGCCGGGGTTTCTAGTTTCACTCTCCCACCACCTCCTGCCAGAATTTTGTTTCAAGTTCCTTYCTTGTTAAACTTCTCCACTTGCTCACCCTTTTAGTGACTCCTACTCTGCCYCATGCTGGGATCCAACATCCATCCTTTACCACGTGGAACTATGAGGAAAGTTTTAGAAGATAGAGACTGGCAAATATACTATTTCAGTATTTTTCATAAACTTCTGCAAACTGATGTTTTAAACTATCCTTCAACAAGACCAAACTCAAGGATATTTAATATCATTTGAATATTCTCATCCACACTACCTATTTAGAAACTTTTGCAGACCTTCCAGTCTGGGCTGATTTACCTTGGGCGTGAACTTTGCAGCCAGTCCTGTAACACCCAGAGGAAGTGACATTTCTAGGTGTTCTAACATGTCTAGGATCATAGGCTCAGAGGTGAGGAGGACATAACATCCGTCCCAACACCTCTGGGCATAACTGGAACCAACGGGATCCAGGGAAGCAAGAACCTTGCCTGACCAGTGGCACGGCTACCTTCCGGTCTGGGCTGGTTTACCTTGGGTGCAAACTTCACAGTCAGTCTAGTAACACACAGAGGAAACTCCACTCCAAGCCTCTCTAACACACCCAGGATCCCAGGATCCCAGGATCCCAGGAGCTTGGTCACACCAAGATCCCAGGGCCCCAGAGGCAGTTTGATGCCCAGGAGCTCTGACACAACCAGGATCTCAGGATCCCAGAATCCCAGAATCAAAGGACAACAGAGATGGCTGGTCTCTGAGGAGTTCTGACACAACCAGGATCACAGGAAGGACAGACTCCCGTCAGATATAGCGAGGGCAGTAGTACTAGAGATAATCAGATGGCAGGAGGCAAGCCTAAGAACATGAGCAAGAGAAACCAAGGTAACTTGGCATCATCAGAACCCAATTCTCCCACCATAGCAAGTCCTGGCTGCATATACCATCACACTGGAAAAGCAAGATTCGAATCTAAAATCACTTCCTCATGATGATGATAGAGGACATTAAGAAGGAYACAAATAACTCCCTTAAAGAAATACAGAACATAGCTAAACAGGTAGAAGCTGTTAAAAAGGAAACACAAAAATCCCTTAGGGAATTACAGGAAAACACAATCAAACAGGTGAAGGAAATGAACAAAACCATCCAAGATCTAAAAATGGAAATAGAAACAATAAAGAAATCACAAAGGGAGAGAACCCCAGAGTTAGAAAACCTAGGAAAGAGATACGGAGTCAAAGATACAAGCATCACCAACAGAATACAAGAGATAGGAGAGAGAATCTCAGGTGCAGAAGATACCATAGACACATTTGCACATTAAGATAAATAAAATTGGTACTGGTAAAAAGTTTTGCAGCTGAATTGTGATGTTTCATCATGTCTCAAAGTTTACACATTGGCTTCTGCAGAACAAAGGAAAGGAATTAGAATAGGAATGGTTTTCCTAGACTGTTCTAAAGGGTTACACTTCCTCGTCTATGTAGGTATGCTTTGGTCAGTTACAGGAAATGTAGCATTTAACTTAAAGCTTCCAGGTGTCTCTATAATGACTAAAACCACTTTAGATGTTATCAGAGATTGAGTCAGGGGTCAAAGGTCTGATGCTGTTCATCCAGGAGGTTCCTGTTACTGTTCTGAGAAGCCTGGCCCCTGTAAATGCTTAAAAGTCTTGGTTTTGGTTATCTGCTTTCTGTTTTGAAAGTTTAGAGATTACCTACAGAGAGTACATTGGTGACTCGGATCTAAGGTCATACTAACTGGACTTCGGAAAAACAAGATACAAAACTAAAATCCATTCCAATTTGAAAGTCTTTAATGATAATTGTTGCAGGATATTTGATCACGCTGTGAACCCTGAGATTGTGTTTACTGGAAAAACCTGTTTCTAGTTATGGTGTGGCTCAGCCTTAGCACACACCTTTAATCCATCTGGCTGGAATACAGACACACCCTTATCACACACCTTTAATCCCGGGCTATTAAGGTAACATTAGTTTGTAGAATGAAGCATCCATGTTTGAAAGTGATGTCTAATTGAGTGGCAGACAAAATGATGAATCAGAGAAAGATTTGACAGAATAGGATATGCCCTACTCTTGAGAANTGTTAAAAAGGAAACACAAAAATCCCTTAGGGAATTACAGGAAAACACAATCAAACAGGTGAAGGAAATGAACAAAACCATCCAAGATCTAAAAATGGAAATAGAAACAATAAAGAAATCACAAAGGGAGAGAACCCCAGAGTTAGAAAACCTAGGAAAGAGATACGGAGTCAAAGATACAAGCATCACCAACAGAATACAAGAGATAGGAGAGAGAATCTCAGGTGCAGAAGATACCATAGACACATTTGCACATTAAGATAAATAAAATTGGTACTGGTAAAAAGTTTTGCAGCTGAATTGTGATGTTTCATCATGTCTCAAAGTTTACACATTGGCTTCTGCAGAACAAAGGAAAGGAATTAGAATAGGAATGGTTTTCCTAGACTGTTCTAAAGGGTTACACTTCCTCGTCTATGTAGGTATGCTTTGGTCAGTTACAGGAAATGTAGCATTTAACTTAAAGCTTCCAGGTGTCTCTATAATGACTAAAACCACTTTAGATGTTATCAGAGATTGAGTCAGGGGTCAAAGGTCTGATGCTGTTCATCCAGGAGGTTCCTGTTACTGTTCTGAGAAGCCTGGCCCCTGTAAATGCTTAAAAGTCTTGGTTTTGGTTATCTGCTTTCTGTTTTGAAAGTTTAGAGATTACCTACAGAGAGTACATTGGTGACTCGGATCTAAGGTCATACTAACTGGACTTCGGAAAAACAAGATACAAAACTAAAATCCATTCCAATTTGAAAGTCTTTAATGATAATTGTTGCAGGATATTTGATCACGCTGTGAACCCTGAGATTGTGTTTACTGGAAAAACCTGTTTCTAGTTATGGTGTGGCTCAGCCTTAGCACACACCTTTAATCCATCTGGCTGGAATACAGACACACCCTTATCACACACCTTTAATCCCGGGCTATTAAGGTAACATTAGTTTGTAGAATGAAGCATCCATGTTTGAAAGTGATGTCTAATTGAGTGGCAGACAAAATGATGAATCAGAGAAAGATTTGACAGAATAGGATATGCCCTACTCTTGAGAAGACTGGAAAGGGAAGCTACTTAAGCAGTGCAGAGAGAGAGAGAAGGAGGCAGTTTTACTGGGAGAATTTCACAGAGACAGGTTGAACAAGCTAGACAGAGATAAAGATAGAACAAGCCAAAGAATGAAAAGATTAGAGCAGTTCGCTAGAGCTAGTTTGAGGTCAAGGAGAGCAATTCGTGAGAGCCTGAGAGAAGAAGCAATGCTGAGTCAGTCAGCCTGAAGAGTCAACTCAGAACATCTGGGTGGAACCAGCCAACTAGAGCTCAGAAAGAACTAGATGCAGTGAGTCTCAGAGGCTGAATCATTCTAGGCCTAGATTAGATTGTAGGGAGGCTAGAAGCTTCCAGGACTAGAGGCCTAAGTTAGCAGAGGGAGGCAGTGAGCCTTGGAGATAATAATCAGAGAAGAATAAAAGCTACAATTACAGACTAATGGATGGGTGAAACACAAATTCTGTAACCACGGAGTCCTACTAAAAAAACTTCATCTATTTAGACAACACTGCAGTGCTTGAAGCTAAATRTGACCTCCCTGTGAGCATCCGATTGGCTCATGTCTGAAGTTCTTCTGGGCCATCCTGCCCTAACTTGGAATATCTGCTAGTGTTGGGGGAGGGGAGCTTTCCTATGAAACAGGACCTCTTCTCTGAATCCTGTTACATGACCCCAGTGTTTTCATTCCTCATTATCACTAAGACCAAAGGTCATTGTCTCAGATGGCGACCTAGGGATTTGGGTTGTCCTTTTTCCTCTGTTAGCCTACTCACCTGTCTCAACCGTTTCTCATGGGCCATTGTTCTTTTATCTCTCTAGCTCTGTCTCTATTGAATGTGGCCTATGTTGTCTATTGTATTAAAGCACCACATAGCTAAACATGAGYGCGTCTTCTTTGCAAACAATGCTTGGTACGATTCACTGTCCACAGGTAAGGACTGGGTGACAGGTATACTGGGAAGTCTGTTCTCTCCTCTGCTTGTATATTTCATGTACAATTAGCTCACCAGCTTTTGCCCATCGGTACATTTTTGATTCCACAAACCAGTACACTAAAGGATGTGAAGCTCGGGAGCCAGGAAAAACTAGAAGAGTGCTTATAGACCATCTGGCTGGGATCTGATCTTATCCAAGGGGAGAATTTAACTGGTTAGAGAGAAACCCCAGTGACAGAGCTAGGGATGTAGCCATAGTTCCTTGAATCCTAGGCAGTTTTATCTGAGTCACTCCTTCATTACCTGTCTCTTATACAAGAAACAGTTGCATTACTGACACTCGTGATATTTGTTGATTCCCCAAATAAGCTTTCCCCAATGGGTGCAGGAGATTGGCATGAGAAAGCAACTGACCGGGATTTAAAATTCCCAAGAACCGATGGTCCGTGGAAGAGATATTATCTATTACTCTGAGACAGAAAAGGGCTTTAAACATGTTTGAGCAAAGTCCTTGCTTCAAAAATGAAGTAGAAGCCACAATCTGAAGATTATGGATCAGATAGTATGAAACTGGCACGTTACAGGGAACAGAGAGAAAGTATTTGAAGTTAGGAAAGTGCTGCAGACACTCCCCACTTGGAGGAGTGTTTTTGTGGTAGCAGTGAAGAAGCATTCAACTCGTAAACAGCTCCAGATACACCTGTGAGTCCTCCAGGCTTCTCTGCCTGAGCAATTCATTACTAAACAGTGAAGACATGTTCTGTCTTCTCATAAGTCTACCTTCTACCCGGAAGTTATGTGGAAGTTATGATGTAAGAAACTATATCTATAAATATATTCCTGTATCTATATCTATCTATCTATCTATCTATCTATCTATCTATCTATCTATCTATCTATCTATCTACTCCTGTGATATATATATATATATATATATATCATATATATATATATGCATAAATTATTAGCTCCATCTTTTTCAGGTAGGAAATCCAGGGCCTTATAAACAAACTTTTAACGGTGTCAACTTATAAAGGTAGGACTCTTTTTTCAACTAGACACAGTCTGACATCAAAACTCACTTTGTAAAAAGTGTGCAAGAGCATGTTCTCCATCTGGGTTCCCTAACTAGTAGAGCAGGGGCTGACTGACCCTATTGCCTGCCTTTGGATCTCCTTCCTCTAGCGAGGCTGCCTCGTCTGGCCTCGATGGGAGAGGATGTGCTTAGTCCAACTCTGACTTGATATGCCAGGGTAGGTGGGTACCCATGGGGGGGGCAGGGCTTCCTTGTGGGCTCAATTGGGCATGAGGGTGGGACTGGGAGGAGAGGAGGGAAGGGTGTTGAGATCCATTAGGATGTAAAGTGGATAAGTAAATAAATTATGGGGCAGAGTGCCCAAACCCAGAGTTTGTGAGGAGAAATACGTGGATTAATATTTCAGATTCCAGCTCAGCTCAGTACTAGAGCAGTATCACCTCACGGGTACTATTTCACGATCCACCTTCAGCATCCTTACTGCAAAGTGGAGCTTTACTAGAACTTCTATCTGATGCTTGTAAGAAAATCCATGTAAAACATGCAGCACAACTGGAGCCCAGTGTTACTTAATACCCCAAATCTACTCTTGCTAATTATATGTATAAACATACTCTGGCTCAAAGCTAAATCTGGCACTTCGTTTTTACGCGTGTTTGGGCACATGAGGGCTCTTTATAAACTATTTGGCAAACAACGTGTATCAGGAAGATTATCTGAGAGAGTTTTCTGGATTCAATTGGTGTGTTTACTGTGGTCGATTCTGCTTCACCCTCACAAAAGATTCTTTGAGTAGTTTAATGACTAGATATGTGTGTAAATATATGTAATTTAACATATATATCTGCATACGTATTTACATTTCATAGTACAAGAATAATCTCATGGTTACTTTTGTAAAGATGGGGATCCTCAGAGGTCTGTTTCACAGGCACACAGCAATGGAAGGTCACCCTTCAGAGAATCGCAGTGGACATCCTTTAAATTCCTTCCTCTTTCCCTTCATAGCATGTGTCTCTCATGAGTAGGTTTCTCAAACACTTTCTCATTTCATCCGTTCATTACATTGTGAGTTGGTAATTATTTTTTCTCATAAAGATACTAAGACTCACAATGGGTAAAGAAAAAAAGCCATAAAAAGGGGAATAGCTCTCTCTGAGATTCCAAAGAAGCTTGAARTAGGAAATGGCATCTTCTTTCACAAATTTAAAAACAATCAGTGAACTGTAATCCACTTGGACTTGGCTGTGAGGTAATTTGTTCTATAATTACAATACTCTTTAAAGATATCATTTATCAAAAGATTATTTTATTAGCAATGAATTATATTTTTATTAAAAATTTTATTTATATGAGTATACTGTAGCTGTCTTCAGGCACACCAGAAGAGGGCATCAGATCCCATTACAGATGGTTGTGAGCCACCATGTGGTTGTTGGGAAATGAACTCAGGACCTCTGGAAGAAAAGTCAGTGCTCTTAACCGCTGAGTCATCTCTCCAGCCCAGCAATGAATTTTTTTAATATAACATATTTTGATTATGGTTCCACTTTCTCCAACTCCTTCCAGGTCTTCTTCCCATCCCAATTCTCAGAGAAGCACACATTCTTTAGGAAAAGTAACCCATCAAATTCTGTTTGTAAACTACCTGTGTTCTTCTTATTTATCTCACCATGTTTTGCTCTGCTTATGGAGACAGGATTTGGCCTGGAGCTCACCTCCTGCCTCAGTCTCATAAGCCCAGGAGTCCCAAGTTTGAAGCAGTGTGCACAGCCATTGCTGCTTTTATTAAACAAATTCTCCACATGTTCTTTTCTCTCTGCTTCTAACAGGATCTCATTCCTTCTGTTCTCTCAAAATGTTTAAATGGCTAGTATTTTTAACTTAGTTGTATGCCACCATGTCTTTGTGTGTTGGTTTGTTTGCTTGTTTGCTTGCTTGTTTGTAGTAAGCGTTTTTCCATGGCTCATCCCACTCCTTCACTGCTCACTGTGCCCCTCACAGACATGGCATGTGCTGTGACCCTCTTGAAGACAGATAAAATATCTTATTCTTTCTTCTTCCTACCTCCAGGACCTAAAACAAAAGCTATATCTAAAAGGGCTCAATATTTTTTTTAAATGTTTGAATGGAAAAGAGGAGCATTCTAATGAAAGTTAACAGCTAACTGTTTTGGGGTTGCTTAAGTCTCCCTGAACTATTTGTTTTGCTGTCTGGAGAGGGATTATGGCATTTTGTATATATGCTGAGCAAATGGAATCTCCCTTAAGAGGGTTCTGTTTCTCTTTAGAGGAAACTGGTTTTGCTGCTCTGAGCTCACAAGGGCAGAAGTGCCTGAGAGGTAAAGGAGCTGTGGTGAGAAGGGACTGAAAACCTATGACTGCCTCTGAATGACTGGTTTTATTAAAAAGGCAGACATATTGGAATGTGCAACATCCACATGCTGTTTAGAGCAGCCTCCTCTTGTCCCAGACACCTGGCTTGCTTTGTTTCTTAATGGACAGCCTCATAATCTCTTTACTTTCATTTTCCTTATCTCTATATATTCTCTCTCTCTCTCTCTCTCTCTCTCTCTCTCTCTCTCTCTCTCTTTTTCTCTCTCTCTCCCTGTTCTCCCTTACACCTTACACTCCCCCTTTCCCCTCCCCCCTCTCTCTGTGTGTGTTGTGTATTTGTGTTTCTGTAAATAGTATATGCACATATTCTGAAGTTGAGTTAACAACTTATAGATATTCATTTACCTCACTAAAGCATGTTGAATTATATTTGAATGAAAAGCAGAGAAAATGCAAAGGTCTGTTCTATCCTCCAATCTGAGCAGAAAGCCCAGTGGTCCTTACCTAAAGGAGAATGCTTGTTTCCAGTGCATTTCCCTTTCAGTGGGATGACAAGGTACAGCCAAACTTTTTCATAAATATTCCTTGGTGGCACAACAGCATGGAGTGTCCATGGTCAGAACTCGACTTGAGAACTTCTAACCGTTATGGGCAGTCATTCCACATACGGATAAATGCTAACTCAGGTGGTTCTCACTCCAAGGCAGCTGGAACCTCTGAAGAATACTTTACAATGAATAGGAACATTCTGTGCTTGTCATACTATTTGTAAAGGGGGTGGGGTGTGTGCTACTGACAACTACTAAGTAGTTAAGAGCCAGAGAGGTTGTTCACCAGCCCAAGGTGAAAAGAAAAATCTCCCACTATGAAGAATTACCCTTCTCTAAACATTTCAGCCAATGTTGAGAGACATAAAGCTACTGACCTGAAATTTGTCCTTGACCCCACTTTTTAATTAATCTGCTGGGTAATCCTCTAGAACCCAGGAATGACTAAGAAAGTCTTTGCCCCTGTTACCATTTGTAAATAGCATCTACTAGAATCTGAGAATAATCCAAGATTCACTCTTAAAATATTAAGAACCATGTCTTGCTCCAATTGGGAAATAATTTGTATGGTCTACTGGATTAATTTTGTGACAGTATAATTTAAGGTAAATTTTACATGCAAATCTGGTGGCAGAGGAATTCTCTGTGCCTAATTCTTAACTTTATGTTGACTTTAACATGCAAGACTTGATTTTGGCAGAGCTAAAGCTAAATATTTAGCATCCAGGAAGAATAATAATTTTTAATAGTGAATCAAGCAAGAACAGAAAGATTGGTTCAATTAACTTCCACATGCTTCCGTGTTTCTTACTCATTTGCCTCTTGTATCTTTTACCTTTATCTGGCCCTTGTCTGGGTCTTGGCACAGTTCTGCTCCAATCCCCAGTAGAGTCCTGGCACTTTCACAAAACCCAAATCAATTATTTTCAGATGATGAATTCCAGCGGTATAATTGTGATAGCCCAGACTTCTGGAAACTCTGACATCTTGGTTCTCTCCTTGTCTGGCTCTTATTCCTTCCTTTCTCATCCAGAAAAGATTCCTTGCTTCACTGAACAGGGATCAGCACTGACCCAGGTAATACTGGTAGATGTTCTCCAGGAACATACTGAATAGTAATGCAAGCAATATCATTGCACAATGAGAGCATGGCTTTTATTTTTAGGGACTCTCACCAATCAGACAATCTACATGAAAGGTTATGTCTTTTACTTTGGTTTTGTACCATGTGAATCTTCAGTGTGAGGCCTGTGGACGGCATCAATGGGAAGGCCACAGAGGTGGGAGTTGGAGACCTCAGGTTTCAACTTTCCCCTTAAATTTCTGCACTAATGTGTGCAGCTGCCATCTCTTTGGGGATTTATTTTCTGTTTGCAAAATAGGATTGTTGAGGCATGATTGTGGCAGGGCACCATTGCAAAAGCTGAGGAGATGACTGGTACAGAGGAGGGCCACCTGCTTCTGGTCATGCCTTCATATTTACTGGGAGTCACTGCTTCAGCTCCAATCCAAAATGGCTTCTTGGAGTCTAGCATTCTAGAATGGACTCATTGTGTACCACTTCCTCCATGTCACTCAATGAAAGGGTTAGCTCAGGAACTTTGCAATGGTCATGGAACATTGGCCCCTCCCAGAAGGGAAAGGCTAAATTACATTCCTCAGACCACAGGGAGGTCCCTTCAGCTAGGGCATGCCCAGAGTTATTCTGAGACCATTGACCACTTATCTCCTTCCCTAACAACCAATTAGTTTAAAGGTAACACTGTTCTGCAATCACATTGTGCCTAATGACAGCTGCCCTGAAGACTGTATAAAGGCCCATGCAGCCCGCTGGGTGTGGTCTTTCTCTCCCTATGTGCAGGTCGTCCCCAGCATGCTGGATTAAATAAAACATTCTCTTGCTTTTTCTATCGATTCCCATCTCCACATTGTTCACTCAGAGGGTCTCTCCAGTAAGTTAAGGCTCCCTGATTCTTACATTTGGTGCATTGGCCAGGAATCTGACGTCCTGTCACATTGAAGTAGTGAATTGGAGGTCTTGAGCAGGTAACTCTGGGTTGTTTTGTTTTGTTTTGTTTTGTTTTGTTTTGTTTTTGTCTGTCTTGCTGTTTGTTAAAGTCTGAGTCTGTAAGTCTGTCTGAACTTTTGGTTTGCTTGCAAGCATCTGGGAGGCTTGGAAAGCCTGCAGTATCTGATGCGGTCAAGCTCGGCTCTCAGATGTGCCGTAAGTCAAGGCCTCAGGGGACTGGGGACTGGTTCAGGCCCCTGGGAGAGAGCTGGGAAGGCTTTGCTCCTTCCGGAAGTGGCAAGACAGTAATGACAGGAGCCGGGTATTGCTATAATCTGGCAGGAGCACCAAGTTTGTTTCAGCTYGGCTGGAGCTAGCTGAGCAATTCTGTTTTCTGGTTCCTGCCATTATAGGGTGTCTGTAACTGGGCCCATCAATGGGTGAACTGTGTGTTGTTTTTCTCTGTGTTCTCGAACCTGGATGCTGGTCTGTGGCAGGGTCATGCTGTCTGTATGTTGATTGTTTTTCTCTGTGTTTCTTAGTATCTTGTTCTGTGTTCTTGGACCTAGACACCCGCCCATGGCAGTGTCGAGCTGTCTGTTTGCTGATTGTTTTTCTGTGTTTGTTGGTATCTCATTCTGTGTTCTTGGACTTAGACTGACAACATTGTTTGAACATTAGAGCAACCGAAAAACAAGTTAGTTACTCTCTGCTTCTCCAGATAACCTATCCAGAGGGACCTTTGACTTGCAGGTGATCAAAGCAGTAGAAGAGAAAATCTTTATGGTAACCCAGAAGAATCTAGTGGAAGACCCGACCCCCCCCCCATAGATAAAAGCCTTTCTTTCCCGAGACCCACCTCACAGATTCTGGCCTTCAGGAAGAAGGAAGTGCTAGTGGAGAGATCTGGACCTGAGAAGAAGTCGATCCTCCGAGACCCTTCAACAGCAGACCTGTTGCTCCAAGACCCTCCCCAACTATATCTTCCTACCCTTGCCCCCATAGTCCTGCCAGCACTGGTACCGGTTCTGGGATCCTCGGCCCATATGGGACCAGGAAGAAATGAGAAGAGACCTGAGTGCCACCTTCCCTGATACCATGGTGGCTCTCTCACAAAGGGCATATTTTCCAGGGGGCCAATAAATCTCTTTGAGACTGTTTTATTTATAATGTAGGAAGCCAGAAAGAATACCCCCTCAGACATGGGGGCACCATCAATTGACCAGGAACAGTGGGCTTTTCCTGACTAGACCTGACTAGGAATTTAATATGGCAAAAGGTAAGGGGCACCTGAAGGTCCACCACCAGACTCCATTGGCAGGTCTCAAGGGGGCCGCATGGCAACCCAGAAATTTGACCAAGGTATGTGAGGTTAAACAGGGACCACAGCCTCTCTACAGCAGATCATAGAGGCATTCTGCCAATATGACCCCAGGGGCAAGGAATATAAAACTACTGRGACAATGGCTTTTATAGAYCAAGGTAGTAGAGATATCAGAAAAACCTTCAGAGGCTAGAAAGACAGGATAAGCCATTGAGGGATTTAGTACAGGTTACYGTCACAGGGGGACAGAGGAGGAGAAAGGGCAGAGAAAGAGAAAGAATAATCCACTGATGGATTTAATGCAGGTTGCTAAGAAAGTCTACCATTACTGGGAGACAGAGAAGGAAAGTAACAGAGAAAGAGAAAGAAAAAGCTGCTGAGAGACTTAGCGCAGTTTGCTGAGACAGAGGAGGAGAGGGAACAGAGAGAGAGAGAAAGAGAGAGAGAGAGAAAGAAAGAAAGAAAGAAAGAAAAGCAAAAGGGAAGGAAGGTACAGAGAGTACCAGCTACAGTAGTTAGGAAAAGCAGAGAAGAGAGTCAGAAAAGGAACAGTGTGCATACTGCAAGGAGAGAGGCCATTGGGCCCAAGAATGCCCTAAAAAAATGGAAGCCAGGAGCAGAGATTCTCATGCCTTAGGAAAAGCATCCCCAAATGGCAAAGGC
>BDUI01015498.1:7222-21151 GCA_002335545.1 Apodemus speciosus
ACTGTGGAATAGGAGGCAGGAATGATTTAAAAGTAGGAAAGTTGGGAGGAGTGCTGTGAAACCCTGTCTGCTGGATATGCTATGGCGATCACAATCACAGTCACTCAGGATCTCTGCTGATCTCTATAAGATCAAASAGCTGCAGTCTGAGCATAGATAGGGCAGAGATGATCTCAAGGTCCTACCTYATACTGAGGAGCTATGCTAGTGGCTTGTTGCCRGGAGAGGAAGAAGCACTCTTTACTRAGGATATGGTCCATGGTAGGTTTCTCAATCTCCTATGAATTGTTCTATACTCATGAACATATGGGCAGTATTAACTGAACATAGTGGGTTATTAAGCAAACAGACAGACAGACAAGCAAACATGAAGTTGGGAAGGAGGAATGTTGGGGTGATAAGAAAGGGATTGGAGTAAGGAGAGGGGGAACATATATCATTCTATTTGTGAAATTTTTAAAATTGCATAAAATTTTAAATACATTTTTTTAAAAAAAATAGATGATGGATTAAGGAGAAGATGATCAATGGAGGGCTCACCCACAGTCTATCAGAATGGGCTGTAGGGTTGAGGGAAAACCTGAGCTACTGGCCTTTGAAACAAATCTGCCGAGCTGATGTAACTTGATGCCAACATATCATCGACTCTGTGGTCCTGCTGTTTCAGTYAGGAGTAGGTAGYTGTGTTCTCACTGGCCTATGTTCTCACCGCAGGGGCAGCCTCCTATTGTAAGATGATATTAGACATGTTACTGTGGGTGTCTTCCTGGTCTGCAATGAATCCGTCCGTCAATGACTCTGTTTGAYTAATTGTTTGAAGTTAGCCTCTGTCATCCTGTTTCATCTTTATCTTTTCTTTTTAGTGTTTACCTTYTCCCTGGAATAATTTGGCTCTTTGACTTTAATCTGAGTCGCAGAAGGCAACAGCAGACACTCTTTAGCAAGTACAGAGTAAAAAGAGATTAAGGCCTCTAAGTCAGATTCACTTGCTCAAATAATCCCTATACGGTCTCTGATAAATGATGAGGGCATCTGGTCCCGAAGACTAATTTCTTTAAGCATGTGGCTCCTTATCCATACTCCAGTGGATGGCCTCACACGCGGGGACCTATAGGTAGCATAAATTAGAGCCACTGGATTATCTATTTTAAAAATTAAAAATAGAATATTAAGGTGATGGTTTGGGAGGTAGGAAAGGATCTGGGAAAAGAATAGGAAGGAATAGAAGATGAATATGATTAAAATGCACTTATAATTTCTCAAAGGATTAGTGAAATTATCACATTAAATGCAGCTCTCTCTGGAAGTCTAGAAGCACCTTAGTGTATCCCAAGTATGAATGGTAAGGCGGGCCATGGGTATAAATTTGCATGAGTCTTAGAGATTTTTCTAGAAAGTCAGACTTTGGATTTCTGATCCTTGATCCCTCAGTTCTGTCCAGATTAAAGTGCTAAAGTAGGCCAGATACTGTTGAAGACAGCCACCATCATCCAGTTATTAACCAAGTCTTCCTTGGGGCAAATGAGCTAAGAAGGCACTTTCCAAACTAATAGAMCCTTCRGAGACAGCTCAGATTTTATTCATCGGAAGCACTATTTACTGAGAGTTCTAAATCTTTTCGAATGTATTTTACAGGCATTTAACAAAAACAACTTGATCCTAGAGGAGAGAAACAAATACTTCAACCCACACCTCACTGGGAAGACCTATTCCAACGCCTACTTTACAGATCTCAACAATTATGATGAATACTAACAGCTCTTATACATTTGGCTCCTTGTAAAGTCTCTGCTCCTCAAAGCTGCRCCCCATGACTGCCCATGTTTCTGAGGCTTCAGAGATGACGTGTGGAACCATTTCAAGTGCATTTCAAACCAGGACTTTCCCATCACTACCAAAAAAGCGCACACTCTTAAATGCCTAAATGTGGTGTTGTGACAATTTGGTCTATAGAAAACATTTGGTTGTTGTGAAGTGAGCCATGGTTATGACATTTTGTATTGTGCTCATTCCAAACTCTAACTGGTCTACTGTTTTCAAGAGTTTTATTCATAAATGTGCCAACCACATTAGAAAGTGTCTTCGGAAACATAGCATCATCATGCTTTTGAGCGTAGAAGGTCAGGATGTTTTAACTTGAAAACAAACAAATAATCAGGCACTTTAATCTAAGAGATGCCTTCCCCACACAGAGTCCAGAGTAATTCACGGAACGAAGGTGTGGCTCWTGCCAACTCCCCCAGCCTGGGTGACTCTGTAGGTTCTTGGAAACATCTTGTTTGCACTTGGAGTGATTCCTGGCCAGGGATTCCACCTGCCCTGGAGCTGCCGAGTCATGGTCTACTAAAACCCTCCACTTTAGTCCGGGGTAGTGACTGTCATCACTGTTTGGTGAACACATGAAGCAGAGAACAGCCAGTGAGACACAGCAGTATTCTGCAGTTTGCAGTGAAGCTAACCTTCCGTCTGACTTTTGGATTCCATGTCATCCCAAGAAGCTCCACGCCTGAAGGCCACTCTCCTGGGCAGTGAGCTTCCTGGCTGGAGAGCCAGTCTGAGCATTTTCGTAGAGTCCACACCCTTTCCTCCCTCCCTTCATGATGAGAAAATTCTTCAACATTTATGATGGAATATATTAAAAGTACCAAACTGTAATTGAAAGCTACTTTAAAAAAGTTTTTTGTGTTATGCAGTGTTTAATTAACTGATGTAATTGAAAGCTACTTTTTTAATTTTTTTGTGTGTTATGCAGTGTTGTTAATGGCTTTTTTTGTACTCAGCATCTTTGATGTGACTAATGTGCAGCAAGGCCCCTATCAAGAGCATTAAAGGTGTGTAAAGCTGTCCCTCTGGAGCTCAGTGCAGTCACACTGGAGTGGCACTCCAGTACCACGGTCTCCTCATTTGTCCCCAGCTACCCCAAGACCAGAAGAGGGAAAGGCTCCGGTGTCTTTACCTCAGTTGCTACCTTCCTGTCCTCCAGCTTTACTGAGTCACACTTCTGCTCCAAGACAGTAGCCATCAAATGTACCTTGAGAGGCAATGGAGGAGAAGGTCAGGGCTTCAGTGACCCCTCCCTCTCATCCTGACGGTTGAGTGTTCTAAGGCTACCCTTGAGGTCCTCGAAGAAGTAAAGAAGAGTAATTAGCATCTGACCTAATGCTTTTTCAAGGTGAAGACGTAAGGTTGTCTGCACCAATGGTCACTAATCATAGGCCTGAGTAGGCAGTCATATGTGTTCGTATGGCTGTATAAACCTACACGTCTATGCAGATGTATAGCACGGGGAGTGAAGATTACAGGTTTTTTTTTTTTTATGAGTATATGTTTTCCCCCATGGAATATAACGAAGCAATCTCAKAAAACATTCCAAAAAATCTTATGATTAATCACAAATTATTCTCCTATGAACRTATTTTTCAGACATAACTCTGTGTTAAAATTGAAATTAAAACAGCAGATGGGCTCTGGGAGATGTGTCAGATTGTGAAGAAATGGCATATGGGAATATCGTGRTGGGACATTGTGTGGCATTTCACACACTTCTACAGTGTACATGGCCTCCGCTGCACACACACATTTTTAAAATCCACACTCACCAGACAGAATGTGTCAGATGATTTATTCATTGTCTCCAGGGTGGATTTTTAGTGCTTCGACTCATCCCATTACTTTCTTTTAAGAAAAGAATAAATCCTCCTGGCATAGCACTATTTTAGTGTTTTAAAAATAATTTCCCCTTCTTGAATATTTCTCTAGTTTAAAAGGTCACTTTCTGTCCCCTGGGAAGAACAGTACAAATATTCCAAGAACGTATGGCTAAACTTGACAGGAAATGCTTTCTAAATGGCCTGTAATCTGGCCTTCATCAATTTGATATGGTAACCCCACCCCAGAGTTTGAAATAACACAGTTTTCTGATACAAGTATTACTTTTTTTAAAGTCTCATTTTTGACAGGCCTCATTCTCTCTTCAAATCCCCATCTCCATCCACTCGTCCTTTGCTCTTATTTCGCTGAACGATTGGAGCGATTCCTTAGGAATGCCTTGAGCTAGACTCTGGTTCTCACTACCTGCTGCAGCTCTTGGGGTAGTGTAGTCCAGACCTCTCATTAGCACATCAGGAACACATGAATCTCACACACACACACACACACACACACACACACACACACACACACACACACACACACACACTTTCATTTCCTTCCCTACCTCCTCCCTGCCACCCTTCTTCCTTTCCTTTATTTCTTCTTTATTTCCTCTTTCTTTTTTCCATTTGCCTTTTGATGAAGGAAACACACAGAGGAATTAACATTTTAAGCTATAACCAGCTGAACCTGTTGCTATGTGACATTAATCAACTTATTTTCTATAGGTAGGGTTCAATTTKGGCTGGTTTTCATTAGGAAACTGGCTTCAGTCACACACTTCCATTCATTGGAAGTTGGTCCCAATGTTGTCTAGGGTCCTCTCTCAGATTAGACTGTCATCAATCCTGCTATCTACAAAGGAAAGAAAACCACCAGTGTTGACTGACACCTATGTCAGCAAATGTTCCACCTTAATCATTGCTAGAACCAGTCTTGCCTTCAATACTGTAGGCAATTTCTCATCAAAGGGGATTCTACCTATGGGCTATGTTATTGTGTGGCTGAATAGCTCAARAGATGTTATCCTAAAGATTCATCAGACTTTCACTCTGTCATTTTGCCTAAACACAACCTACTTGTATTTTGAATTTTCATATATCCACATGTTTCTTTTCTGAATATCTTTCCTTTTTAGAATAAACCACAAATATTTCCCTAACAGATCAAGCCAAATTCCTTATAAATTGTTCCCCAGGGTCATCAACTTGTTAAACTTTTCCTAGACTCTTTGGTGGGCCATTCAAGTTCTAAAGCACACTTTGAAGTGCACTAAGTTCAGTGCTACTGTGTCAAAGGAATTTGGGAACTTCAATAGGAAATACCAGACACCATGTACCAGTGGGTGATACAGTGAGCTGTGTCATCACTAGATCAACTAGTGACAGGTTATGTCCAAGTCTCCTGGCTCAAAAACATCAATTTCCATGGAGATATCAAAGCAGTACACTTAGGCTCCTTTGCAAATTCTTTGGTGTTTTTCGAGTGTCTGAAGATAGTACTGGGCATGCCCAGTTTATCCATTCATTCTTACTACTTCATGGAGCATCTAGAGACTTAGGATAATACACCATTGTCAATATCCCAAAGCCTGTTATTACCCATGGGTATGTGATACTATCTTCTATCAGTTACTGAAGAGCNAGATGTTATCCTAAAGATTCATCAGACTTTCACTCTGTCATTTTGCCTAAACACAACCTACTTGTATTTTGAATTTTCATATATCCACATGTTTCTTTTCTGAATATCTTTCCTTTTTAGAATAAACCACAAATATTTCCCTAACAGATCAAGCCAAATTCCTTATAAATTGTTCCCCAGGGTCATCAACTTGTTAAACTTTTCCTAGACTCTTTGGTGGGCCATTCAAGTTCTAAAGCACACTTTGAAGTGCACTAAGTTCAGTGCTACTGTGTCAAAGGAATTTGGGAACTTCAATAGGAAATACCAGACACCATGTACCAGTGGGTGATACAGTGAGCTGTGTCATCACTAGATCAACTAGTGACAGGTTATGTCCAAGTCTCCTGGCTCAAAAACATCAATTTCCATGGAGATATCAAAGCAGTACACTTAGGCTCCTTTGCAAATTCTTTGGTGTTTTTCGAGTGTCTGAAGATAGTACTGGGCATGCCCAGTTTATCCATTCATTCTTACTACTTCATGGAGCATCTAGAGACTTAGGATAATACACCATTGTCAATATCCCAAAGCCTGTTATTACCCATGGGTATGTGATACTATCTTCTATCAGTTACTGAAGAGCRTTGTGAGTACTCTGCTTCTTTGAGAAATGCTTATGAAATGGGAAAACCTAAGTTAATGTTCTTGTTAATGTAAGAGATTCCACAGGGAATGCTGTGTGAGAGATTACTGTCCAGAGCCCAGGGATTGTTTATCTCCGCAGCTTATCTTTTCAGTTGTTATCATTAATTAAAATGATGTAAGGAGATTTTCCAAATTCTATAAATACTAGTCTGTGACCTTGAGGTAGTCTCTCTGGACAATCTTATGAAACAAAGGAAGTGTGTTGCTTTCTAGTTTGTTACTGTTCCTTTTGGGGAACAAAATCCCTGTGGATATTGTACAATGTTGAACTGTTGGCAGAAGTTGYAAAAGTTACTCTTCCTTGTGGATTTCATATCATAATGTTGCATTGTCAGAAATTTGATACACSTTGCTGAAGCAACATGGAAGCCTGTCTCTTAAAATAGTTCAGACTGCAAAGACTGTGCAGGTCTCCTGGATACCAAATTCAGAGCCTGGTACAAAGAGTATAGTTCATTATGAAAGCCCAGCCCTGAAACATGACCTCTTTGAAAGATGATATCCTGCCATTTATGCTTATTATCCATGAGCAGAGCCTATATCAATTCTGTCCCCAAGCAGAAATACTTTACTAGGAAGACACTGTACAGGTCACTAAACTGATCGAGGATACTCTTTGATMAGAAGGAGAAAAGCAGCAATAGGGAATCACTAAAATGCAAATAAGGCAGGAAATYTCCAACCCTTCATAATCCATCAAGGACCTAAACCCGGTAGATTAGCCATAACTCTCGTCTTTCTCTGCTTCTTGGGAATTTAATACCRACTGGTTCCAATGTTAGACAAATACAAGCAAAAGGATAAACCTAGGCTCTGATGAACAAAGCTGTTCTTCCATCWAGACAGTAAAGGAGGCCCGTTATCTGCAGATGATGATATTGACTTTCCTGTACAAAGTTGCTAGTGCCTTTTATAAGCTATGTGCTGTTTGTTGCTCTTCCTTGTTAGTGACTGTTTCAATTAGAAGCCATGCTTTGGTTGTCTACACTTTGAGGACATCTAACTMWGTGTGTCTCTTTGAACTCAGGAACAGGAAAAGCGTGACATGTCTCATGATCAAGTGTGGTCTTGCTCTCAAAACAGGATCAAGAGTGTGTTGTGTCCAGATGAAGTGACCCTGTTCCAGCCTGTAAGAAACTGATGTTGCTTTAATTTTAACATCTTCACGGAAATGCATTAGAGCCTGCCCTGTGGTATGAGAGTCAGCTCTGTTTCTGTAGAAGTCAATGGGTGTTTCGGTTGCTCTGACATTATGCACAGACATAGGTATGAGGGATGCAGGCCTCTTACAGCGACACAGATTGTGAAATGAGAACCAACTAGAACATTATTTGGGCTGTTCTGTCATATTTTGCAAATCCTATATCAGAACCCCTCAAAAGTTCACAAAATTATAACTTTTCTCTTGGGTTTAAAACATTAGCAGTGTCTTCTGTGCTGAAGTTGACCACTGATCTCTGGCACTGTGACTGTGGACTCAAGTCAGCTTCCAAAGCATGCACAGTGGCAGCCTCCAGCCACTGAACCACCATGATATTCACCTCGTCTGCCTATAAGATGCACCAGCTTTTCCCAGTGTAAGATTCTGCAGAACCTGTGACCACTTGGTTTTGACTTTACACCTGCTATGCTTCCTTGCCTGTTTCGTGATAGAAAATAAAATTGTTTGGGATTGTTCATTCATTGAAATTTCTTCTAGGCCAACTTCAGCTCTTGGTAAACTTGCAGACTGTTATTGATCTTAAGATTAAAACTTCAAAGGCAATATATATTAGTTACCACAGAGCCATTTCAAGAGTAAAATAGCTCTGTATTTCCCTGTCAGTTTTCTGAGAGAACGGCCACTTAGTTCTGTGTGGGTTTGCTGCTGGCTGGTGAGTGTTCTCTCTCTGGTACAATAGGCGACCCACACTATTACGCCCTTACGTTTGGATGCCAGTACTTGTCCTGGAGTCTTGATGGCCACATGCATTGGTGTTTTCTGCAGCTAACATTTTTCTGGTTCACTCATTAACCCACTNGTGTGTCTCTTTGAACTCAGGAACAGGAAAAGCGTGACATGTCTCATGATCAAGTGTGGTCTTGCTCTCAAAACAGGATCAAGAGTGTGTTGTGTCCAGATGAAGTGACCCTGTTCCAGCCTGTAAGAAACTGATGTTGCTTTAATTTTAACATCTTCACGGAAATGCATTAGAGCCTGCCCTGTGGTATGAGAGTCAGCTCTGTTTCTGTAGAAGTCAATGGGTGTTTCGGTTGCTCTGACATTATGCACAGACATAGGTATGAGGGATGCAGGCCTCTTACAGCGACACAGATTGTGAAATGAGAACCAACTAGAACATTATTTGGGCTGTTCTGTCATATTTTGCAAATCCTATATCAGAACCCCTCAAAAGTTCACAAAATTATAACTTTTCTCTTGGGTTTAAAACATTAGCAGTGTCTTCTGTGCTGAAGTTGACCACTGATCTCTGGCACTGTGACTGTGGACTCAAGTCAGCTTCCAAAGCATGCACAGTGGCAGCCTCCAGCCACTGAACCACCATGATATTCACCTCGTCTGCCTATAAGATGCACCAGCTTTTCCCAGTGTAAGATTCTGCAGAACCTGTGACCACTTGGTTTTGACTTTACACCTGCTATGCTTCCTTGCCTGTTTCGTGATAGAAAATAAAATTGTTTGGGATTGTTCATTCATTGAAATTTCTTCTAGGCCAACTTCAGCTCTTGGTAAACTTGCAGACTGTTATTGATCTTAAGATTAAAACTTCAAAGGCAATATATATTAGTTACCACAGAGCCATTTCAAGAGTAAAATAGCTCTGTATTTCCCTGTCAGTTTTCTGAGAGAACGGCCACTTAGTTCTGTGTGGGTTTGCTGCTGGCTGGTGAGTGTTCTCTCTCTGGTACAATAGGCGACCCACACTATTACGCCCTTACGTTTGGATGCCAGTACTTGTCCTGGAGTCTTGATGGCCACATGCATTGGTGTTTTCTGCAGCTAACATTTTTCTGGTTCACTCATTAACCCACTKGATTAATATTCTTCCCAAGAGCTGGCCAGGCCCTTGCCTCAAATTGTGCTTAATGACACCTGGCAGATACTGTGTTTTCAGAAATCATTTTAAGACCCTAATTATATCAACCCAGGCAGGGAACTAATTCTGTCTTTCGTGGAACCAATTATGGAAGTTCCAAAAATGGGTGGGCAGGGGCACTTCCCAACCAATCAACCAAACCAGATTCACACCTGTCTGACCAAACGTTAATAAGATGAACCATTACTACAGCCGTGGAAAGGTCTCCTCGTATCTGCCCTAGGCACATTCCGTCATCAACGTCTCCACCTTCTTCATCRCTTTTAACAATGAAATCATAAAAATGGTCCTGCATTTTGCCAAGAGCACAGCACTGCTCCCCTCCTAGACCTCTCTCTCCATCCTGCCAACATTTTGTGGAAACTTAAAGAATCCTAATTATGTACAGATAAATTGTATTATATTTTTTGTACTTAATGTTTTGTGTAAATAGTTTGCCTTGTTCAGTCGTACGTGAGTATGGAAATAAACCCTGCTGTTTAGGAAACAATTGGTGGAATTTTTCTTTTCACAGTCTCCCAAAGCGTGGTAATCCACTTGAGAATCGAGATCCATCGGAAGAAAGGTGTGGGTGACCTGCTGGGTGAACCCCCATAACACACGTGTTTGGCCTTCTCAGGCCTCTTGAAGAATAGGCAGAACAACCACACAGACTCACACAGATTAAATCATCAACTTTTATCAATACTCCTGCGGCAAATGGGAGCTGTGTGTAACAAAGCCAGTCTAACTCTGTTTGAGGGGTWTCAGATCCTTACTGATGGCTGGATTGAGTATAGGCTTGCCCTTCTGTAGTATTCCAGATGTTATTTGTTGTTGCCTAACAGGGTTTTTCCTGAATGAACTGATWACAGTCAGCACAAGCATAGGTAGATGCTTGTTCTGGGAATCCCACACTTTGCAGAAAGAGTCATATTTCAATATCCATTCGATATTACAGTATATTTACATTTATTTGATATATTTAAAATATATGTGTGTATTTATCTATATTATATGTTCACATATGATATGTATCTATAAACAAACATGGCTCCTATTATTTAATACATATATATGTATATATTTCAATGGATTAAAAGCCCACTACAGCTCAGTGGTCAGATATTTACATAATAAAATAAGGCTATATAGACTTAACCTATCAATAGTTATGAAGATTAAACTATTTTAACCCAAGAAATAAACTATTCAAAAATGTAAAGCATTCCATGAAGAATCTCATTTTAGCTATTAGTTTAAAACTTAGGAAATAAAAGCTATTGACTAATTTCCTTTTTGGCATTTTTTTAACTTTTGTGATCTCCACAATATATATTTTGACATTTAGATGGCTTCATACTGCTCATATATTCCCATCCTCTTAGAATGTTCTTCACTTGATCTTTAAAAAATAAAGTTGAAATATGAATTGAATAACTCTAGACCTCTAAGAAATTTATAATGTAATTTTCTATTTAAAGTGTCTCTTCAGCCAAGTTTGAGAAAAACGGCAGAAAAGATTGAATTAATTGACTCCACAGCTCTAAATAGTTAATTCAAGAGGAAATTAACCTTAAGATAATCTCTGAAAGTATCATTTCCTGACATTATTATTCTTAAGTGGTGCTTTTATTAAATCAGATAGAAATGATGTCTGAGAAGACCTTCTCTCATTATTTTGCTATCATACATTTTCCTGCAGCTTTTATCCCTTTTCAGCAATCCCAGAGCTAGGAGCTAGAGCCCTGAGTTGGCATTTGGGAAGTAGAGTCTGAGTATTACAAAGAAGTAAGACCCTAAGTACTAAACTCAGGACAAAGGAAGCTCAATGATAACCCACATTAAGCTTTTTCCCAACAAAAATAAGTCAGAACTCCCAGAAAATCTCTAGTATCAAGGAATGCTAATTATGTTTTAAAACCATCTAGCATAAATTCAGCAGTGACACCTGAATTATGATTTTCAACTTTATATAGGCTTATATGAGTCAGGTATTTGTGAAGGTCTGTCCTTGGATTGTTTATCTCAGTGACATGAAGTTATAAACCACATGTTTTCTCCCCCTTCACTTTCTTTTATTCCATTTAGTATTGTTGAGCCACCTCCTGTCTCCTSTTAGTATGTGCCTGGTACATGATCTCTCTGTGTCTCAATGGACCCTTCTCATTCCACGGTGGCCATATCTCTCGTACTCGGAGCAAAGAGTGAGAATGGAGGCAGCACAAGAGTGTCCAGGAATCTGTCAGGACCATCTATGTGCTCCTTTTGGGAGAAGATTTCAGACAACACATCTCTCAAGTTTTTTGTACCCAGTATAGCAAAATATCATCTTTTCCTTTATCTACCCCTTTATTTCTGGCTTCCTCTCTAGCTAAAAAGAAAAGAGGAAAAAAAGAAAAAGAAAGAAAAAGAGCTTTCCTTTGGGCACAAACTTATCTTGTAATGGACTAACATGGGCTACATTTCCATCCTTTACAAATGGAGGAAAGATGGTCTGAGGACCATGACCAAGTACCGTCATGGCTCCACTCCAGCCTGGAGACTCCAACCAAGAATGCCTTGTTCTCTCACATTTGCCTCTGTAGATTTCTCCTCAACTGGAAAGGTAAATGAGCTTCTACACCCTCGCTGAGAATGCCCACAGCATCAGCCATGTCTAAATTCTTTAGAAACCATTTCATGTTACCATATTTGCCCCATTATCCTTGCGTTTAAGAGGTAGTTCTATTCTTATTCTAGAACTGCCCATGTTCATAGCATAAGATAGCCTTCAGCAATCCAAAGTGAGGTTAGAAACTGTCTGTGCCCTTTCATGGGCTGTTGTCTTGGCTTTTTTGAGTMCTTATATAAGTGTTCTAAGGAAACTAACTCATGAGATTTGGAGCATACAGTAACGCATGCTTAACACCCAGAGGGTCAYGCACTAATCAGCTTGCATTTAAGATCACCTGGTACCTTCAAATCAGAACCAAATTAAATGTAGAATGGCAGGTAACAAGGAAGAATAGCATGTAAYGGGATACAGTAAGCGTAACTCTCATTTCTCATCCAGCAACCTTCTTGCAGCAAGAAGACTGTTATAAAAGCCCCCAGTAGTCAAAGTTCAGAAAACAACTGATCACAGGGTGCCCAGCGCCAATGGATGCATCTCAAACATAATTCCTACACCTAAAGTCCAAGGAACATTGATGAAAATGGGATGGAAAGATTGTGAGAGCTCCRCCATTACTTTGTGYCTTCTGTCCCTGAAAGGGGAGTGATGCATATGAAATCTCAACAACATGGCCATCCTAAAAAGACTCCAACAACAGCTGCCACACAAACGTGGARGGGGAGCTCCCATAGGGCCCCACCCCTAAAATAAGAGCTACATAGAATTATTAACTGCTGAGAGAGGAAATTTTGGTTTTCTTCAGAGAGCAGCCCCTGGGCTGGCTATCTAGTACCAAGTGGTCAGCCCTAAAAAATACATTCGGGCAACAGTGGACAGACTCAGCAGGTTATTGTCAGGCTTTTATTCTTTTATGTGTATATGCAGCAACATAAAAGAAGGCTCTGACTTTGGGAAGGGAGGGAAGAGGAGGGAAGAAAATTATATAATTATATTTTAACTAAATAACTAGAATAAGCATAAATGTATGCTTCACTTCCCACCTCTCTTTACTGCCCAGCTCCTTATTAACTCATCTGCAACTGTCCCAGAGGGAAACAAAGAGAAGAGCCTGATGTAGGTTACTGTATTGTGGCCAAAGTGTATTTGGGGATCCAAGCTTCTCGGAGTTTTCTCAGTGAAAAAGATAGTGTCCTTACTGGGTCATGTTCTTTCATAAGTCTTAGTAGGTATAGTTCAACAACATAATTTACTGACACATGTACTACTTAGTCTAAATATGGCTCCTGAGATTGAGACCTGATATTTTGAGCCTGTTAGTTCCATAAGCATTTTGTTTAAAGAAAAGACAGAACGGTTTAACAGGAGTTAGCATGCAGAGAACTAGCCCTTGGAACTGAGTACTGTCAGTTACGAACAAATGCAAAGCTCTCTGTCAGAGCAGACAATGGGCTATCATCATTTTTGTGTTTGTCTAAACAAGCTTCAAACTTGTACTTGAAATCAATTAAACCATAATTCTTTTGAGAAAGGTCATTAAATCATGTATTTTACATTGAGAATATTGGACAAATCATAAAGAATTTGTGTAAACATCTGGTATACTCATGAACTCAAGCAAGGAAGATTCGCCATGGCCCCTGTATCTAGCCAATAAAYATTTAAATCTAGATTCCATGCATAAGATAAAAATGTGTTACTTGTCTTAGTGATTTTGGCTGACTGTTAACATAATGGTTTCCACATCAACTGATTTCCCTAAAACTGTCATGATTTCTTCTCTCTCTAAGGAAAAATAAAACCCCAGCGTGCAAATGTAACACATTTATTCACTAAACTGTGGATGGCTGTCTAGGCTCATCTCTTTCCTTATCTGTTATGAATAGTGAAGCAATAAACATTCACATGCAAGGGTCGCTGTGGGATGCTGACTCAGTGTCCCTTGGGTATATTCCCAGGAGYGGTACACCTGTTTTCAGTTTGACGAGGGACCCCATATTGATTTTCAGAGTAGGTGACACTTTTCCATCCACAGTTAATAAGAGATCCCAATTTTCTGTGTTTTAACTAGTATTTTCTTCTTGCTTGCTTGTTTTCTTTGTGACAGGAATCTCTATTTGGCCTGAAATGGAATATCAGTGTAGTTTAATATTTGATTTCCCAACAAGGCAGAACAATTTTCAAATATTTATTGTTTTTTTATCTTTCTCTTTTGAGAGATGTCTAGTGAAATCATTAGCTTATTGACTGATTGGT
>BDUI01015499.1:0-17959 GCA_002335545.1 Apodemus speciosus
ACACACACACACACACACACACACACACACACACACACACACACAAATACACACAATTAAAATAATAAAAACCTTCAAAAAACCCAGCCTTGTGCTGATCATGTTGTGCCTATAATCCTAGTACTCAGGAACCAGAGGCAGGTAGATCTCTGAATTTGGGACCAGTCTGTTCTACACAGTAAGCTGCAAGCTAGCCAGCCAGAGCAAGACCCAGTCCTAGAAAACAAAACAACAAAAACAAGATAAGAAAACAACAGTCTATGTTAAGGTGTAGTTTTGTGATGAGAAACAGACTTACAGAGGGGGAAGTTAGTCTACTGAGTCTCCCAGACAATTGCCACAGGGTTTTTAGAACAGGGTTGATTCTCATCCAACACTGGGCACTATTCCTTGCAGCCAGACCTCTCTGTGTTGCTCCCCATATGTGTTCTTTTCTGTATTA
The DNA here is from genome assembly GCA_002335545.1 of Apodemus speciosus. Lineage (NCBI taxonomy): Eukaryota > Metazoa > Chordata > Mammalia > Rodentia > Muridae > Apodemus > Apodemus speciosus. Next base: position 443 of record BDUI01015499.1, read on the forward strand.
ATTTGCATATGCATTCTCTGTCTCTCCTTTCCTCTCCTCCTTGCCCTCTTCCTCTTCCTCAGCCTCTTCCTCTTCCCCCTGTTTCCTTTCCTTCCTCCTCTCTGTGTTTGTCCCCATGATCCTCTTTTACTGCATCTCTTTCCTTTTGTTGTCCAAAGAAACAGCAAAACCATTTACTAAACTTAATTTAATAAACTCACACCTAATGATCACAAGCAGCAGGGATGAATCTGTGACCTGAGCCTTTTCTCACTCACAGATACTCATTCCATTTCAAATCAAGTGGCTCTGTGTGACTCATTCATTCACCCAACATGAGTTCATTGAGTGCCTACTGTGTGCAGCATCCTGTGAATGCCTACTGTGTGTGTAGCACCACCTCCTGTGTGGTGACTGAGGACCACTGAGGACTCAGTGAAGATACTGAGGAGCTGGCATGCTCATGGGTGAAACCGATAGGTGGTAAATCTAAGACAGTGGGCAAACGTTATCTTATGCTCAGTGCAGGTCACACAGACAGAGCCTGGCTGCACATCAGTCCAGTCTCACTTTACCAAAGTCCAGTCAATGAGGCACTTGCGTTGCTAGCAGGAGGGCCTGAATCTGATCCCTAGGGAAGGTTCCCCATGCCTGTAACCCCAGAACTRAAGAGATGAGAATCTATGGGACTACCCACACTTACTTGGGCAAGCCCCCAAACAGTAAGAAACCCTGTCTCAAAGGAGGTGGTCAGTTGTCGGCGTGGATGGTAGCCAAGGCTCCCCTCACCCAGCCACACACATGAACATGCATACACACACATATTTGAGAAAACATATAGACATGGCGTGTTTGAGAGAGCATGAAAGAGTCATGAGCTGAGGGAAATTAACCCATCAAGGGTCACAGACTAGCCAAGGATAGGTGGAAATTCCCCAAGAAGACCTAACAGAGGGGAGGGGAGCCATGGGCCTTCCTCAAAGGACAGTCCAGGCAGGTGGAAAGCTCAGGACAAAAGCCCTGCGGCAGGGGTGTCCTGGGTTTGTAAGGGACACTGAAGAGTCCTACAAAGTAGGTNAAGAGATGAGAATCTATGGGACTACCCACACTTACTTGGGCAAGCCCCCAAACAGTAAGAAACCCTGTCTCAAAGGAGGTGGTCAGTTGTCGGCGTGGATGGTAGCCAAGGCTCCCCTCACCCAGCCACACACATGAACATGCATACACACACATATTTGAGAAAACATATAGACATGGCGTGTTTGAGAGAGCATGAAAGAGTCATGAGCTGAGGGAAATTAACCCATCAAGGGTCACAGACTAGCCAAGGATAGGTGGAAATTCCCCAAGAAGACCTAACAGAGGGGAGGGGAGCCATGGGCCTTCCTCAAAGGACAGTCCAGGCAGGTGGAAAGCTCAGGACAAAAGCCCTGCGGCAGGGGTGTCCTGGGTTTGTAAGGGACACTGAAGAGTCCTACAAAGTAGGTATAGGGACCCAGCAAAAGAGGCGACCAAGGAAGCCAAGGTGGTGACAGGCCTTACAGGACAGCCAAGGCTTTACAGGGCAGCCAAGGCCTTACAGGGCAGCCGAGGCCTTACCAGACAGCCAAGGCCTTACCGGACAGCCAAGGCCTTACAGGACCACAAACCCAACAACTGATTGACCAAGCTGCCACAGCACTGAGAGGGGATGGGAAAGGACGTTCCCTCCAAAAAAGTAACAATCAGGAAGAAACCAATATGATGATAAGCATAAACTGAGGCCTTTGGCCTCCTTCAAAGTCAGTACCAAACCTTGACTTTTTCATGGTCAAATCTACTTCATCTTCATCTCAGAATGTGTGGAGCTGTTTTCTTAGATTGAGAGGTTTAGGGAAGTTGAATTTTGGTTTGTTTTTTTTTTAACATTTTCTCTATTGGAGGTGTGTCTTTTGTTTGTTTGTTTGTTTGTTTGTTTGTTTTCTGAATGAACGAGGCTCAAAAAAGGGGGGGAGCACCTAAGGATTTCTCTGGGATCCAGGCATTGATTGCCTGAAGTGTTTGTGAAAGCTCAGGACTCAGCACTGCTCACGATGAGTCAGGCTCCTCAGGTTCTTGTTATCAACATGAGACRCGGCTGAGTGYGGCCAGAAGCGGAGTGAGTTCCAAGCAGTTTGAAAGCAGAATGGCTGGGTAGCCCACGTTGCTGCCCACCTGTGCGATGTGGCGCAGTTAACATTTCCTGGGAAAATAAACAGATGGCTGTTCACTCTGGATAGGGAACCCTTGACAAGCCGAAGGARCGATTCCACCAGAGTCCCGTTTAGCAAACCAACACACTTATTGGGGTCACTCACAAGTGTGGAGATACAGGAACATGAATGACAGCGCGCGACTTACAGAGAGCAAGGATGAGATATGATGGCGAGCATTGTCAATGTGACAGGACATCTCCCAGGAGACATACCACTAGGCACACTTGGTTAGGTTCACTGAGGAAGAAAGGCCTTCAGTGGCCACCAGGGGTTACAAACCCTTCCAGAGGCTGGAATCCAGCGCGGTATAAAAAGGAGAAACAGACAAACATGTCTCTGCTTCCTAGCTGCAGCATGGCAGCTGCTTCAAGTCCCTGCTGCCCTGACATTTGCACTGTGAGGGACCGAACTGCTGACTTTTGAGCTCAAACACACGTTCCCCCTTGAGTTGCTTCTGTTGGGTTTTTACCCCAGCAATTGCATATAACATGTGGCCCAAAACAGATGCTGTGTTGAAGATGTGGTCCCAGCTGAGGAATTGAGGTGAGGGCACAGGCCACCCCCAGGGTGAACTCAGGTGCCAGTCAGAGCTCAGGTGAGGAAGCAGAGCACCAGGGCTGTCTCCAAAGGACATGTCCTTTCCCTGTCCCTTTCTCCAACAAGCTGAGTGGCTTAAAACAACAGAAATTTGTYCTGTCCTAGCTCTGGAGGCCAAGGGACCATGGTCAAGATGTCAGCAGGGCTGTGTGATCTTTCAGACACCGACACCTGGATGGAATCCTTTCCGGTCTCCTTCTTAGCTAATGGTCTTCCATCCCTGCCTTCACCTCCCCCTAGCTTTGTCCCTCTGTGTGCGTCTGACCCTGTGTCCCGACTGCCCCCTTTATAAGAGGACACGGGTCACAGGGCCTGCCCTGGTGACTTCATCTAGACATGGTAACACGTGCAGAGACTCCAGGTGTCACTCACAGGATCCGGGAGTTCTGGCTTAGACACCTTCACAAGGGACTCCACAAACCAAAGGACAGTGAACATGTGACTTCGCCTCTCTGGGCCTCAGTTTCCCACCTGAGAGGACAAATGAATATACACTGGGTTTTTTTTGGGGGGGTGGAATTCACAAGAGGATTTTAGTCCGGGTCAATCTATCCAAATTCCACACATGATTGTCTGAAAGCCCTGTCAGGGAGCTCCGTGTAGGCAACTGAGAAGAGTTACCTTGTCATGAGGGGTCTCACCACTCCCCCACCACCCCGCTTTGTCCCCAAATGAGCCACCCCATGTGACAGCCCAGAGCCCTTCTTCTAGCTGGCTGCTTCTGGCTCTGGCTCTCAGGCTAAATTTAGCCTGAGAAACTCAAACAAGAAGTTCCGGCTCCACGGAGCTGTGCTGCCTTCTGTCCGGCATATCCCAGCGACTTCATTCTCTCCTCAGAATCTTCCTGCTGCAGTGGGATATACAAAGTACTGGGGTGTGTGGGCTTGGCAGAACGAAGGTGTGAACTGGGGTCTTGGTCAGCCATTTTCTCCAGAACCCTGTCTGTGCCCATGATTAAAAGTGAATTTTTGTTTTAATTATTTGAGTGCATACCTTAACAGTAAATGTAGTTATCTAATTATTTGTTCCCTCATTGTCGCAGAAGATGGAACCCAGAGTCATGCAAGCTGGTCTAGTACTGAGCAACACTCCCAAGCCCTGTCTTAACTTTTTTGTTTTTTGAGACAGGGTCTCACTATTCATCGATCTGGCTTGCCTGGCGTTCAGTATGTAGACAGGGATTAAAACTGTCTACAGTTTTAATCCAGTATGTGCCAGGATTAAAGGCACTTGGTTAGATGCTGAGACAGTCTGTGCTCTCTGGGTTGATCTTGCAATCCTAGGCTCAAGCCATCCTGCCTCAGTTTCCTGTGTAGCTGGGGTCACAGGTATCTTCACACAATAGTTAGCCTTTTCATGCTGTGTCTGGCTACAGAGTGTATTATATTGTCATGTGACACTGTTCATGGACAGACATAAACAAACATCTACCCAGTTCAGATAGGGAACTAAAGTAAGGATACCACCAAAGTCCAATTTGGTGAAGCGGTAAGTTTTACCTGGGTTAGTTAAAGAGCAAAAATGACTCAAAGAAAGCTACATCACCAAAGCCCACTCCACAATGGAGACAGCTCACAAAAGCTGAACCTTGAAGACCTGCAGTACACTACACCTGCAGTGAGGTCAGCAGTGAAAAGCCTTCTCTCAGGTGGCTCAGTGGTTTGAGTCTCTCCCAAGTAGCTTGACTAGTCTCTGCTTCTTCCAGGCAGCTCTGCTTCTAAGCAGCTCAGCTTGTCTGAGMTTCTCTCAGCAGCCCTTACTTATATCCACTTGGGAGGGAGGGCCCTAGTGAATCTGGTCAGTTTCAGGGACTTCCTAAAGCTTTTGAGTTGTTTACTTCCTGAATTTAAGGCAGGTCCCTGCAAGATGGAATTCTTCACCTCCCCTTAGAATATCATGTGTCTTACGAAGAAACTAAAGTGCCTAGTTTTATCTTAGAGGAAATTCCTATACGACATGTATATACTGTGTCTGATTATGGAGTCACATATGCATGTTGTCTGTGTGTGTGGAGATTTTCACTTGGTATTGTGGTACAGGTTCCTGTGGCAGTCCATCATCAGATAAAATTCCACACCTGTACACTGCCTCCTGGTGATAGTATTCAAGATTGTTCCCAGCTTGGAGCATTCTTGTGGTGTTCACTGTGAACATTCCTGTGCATGCCTGGAGTGGACATAGGTTCACATTTCCTAAGGGTAACCATCTGGGAGTGGCATGGCTAAGGTTTGACAATGCACAAATTAGTTTCAGTAGAAATTATTGACTTAATTCTCAGAGAAACTGTGGTCCATCCTCTCAAAGCTTACATTATCTTGGTGTGGTAGTGCCTAGCTCTCAGCTCAGGAAAAGGGATCAGGGCTTTGAAGTCAACCTGAGCTACATTCTGATACCATACCCAAGAAAAGATATGGGTATGCGGCTCAGTTCTACAGTATTTGTGTCACAGGCACAAGGCACTATGTTACATCCCCATCAACACAAATATAAAAGCAAACAAATAACAACAAATCCTAGTGGAAAATCTTACTGCCACCCCCAGTGGCTCAAATGTGGCTTGATTTGGAAATAGTCATTACGCATGTAATTCATTACACTGGCGTCAGTTGGTAGATGACCCTAAACCGATAGAACCAATTGAGGTGACAATTCTGGAGTTTGGGCTTCTTTTCAAAACACAGAAATATTATAAGAATGTGCTTTTGTTTTAATATGGGGCCGCTTTGGACTGTCTGCGACAGCTAACTATGATTTGCCTCGTGTTCCAGCCAAGGCATGGTTTTGTCTGCTGCACACAGTTTCTGTGATTGCATCATGTTTGGAATTCTAGGAAATTTTGAGATTACATAAATGCTAGGGCCTGAGAGGTGGAGTGGGTGGTTGTTGGTTGTTCAGGGGGTGGGTTACAGTTTGCTAGTCATTGTTCTCAAAGAAGAAACAGGAAAAAGAAATTAGATCCAAAGATATCTCTCTCCCTCTCTCCCTTCTATCCTTATCTCCTGTCTAGTGATAGGGGGTAAAACCAGGGGAAATAAAGGGTGGTAAAAAGAAGAACCCACAAAGTAGCAAAGACCAGCTACAACTGATGTCTTTATTAAAATGGTAAATACAGCCACAAACACACATAGGAAGCCGACCATATTAAGATCAAGGCAGAGTTGGAGGTGGAGTGACACAGRATGGCTGTAAAAACAGCAGATGCCTGGAGAGAAGACAGGAAATACATTTTCCTCCARTCTTYAGAAGAACCAATCAAGTCCACAAATTGACCTTAAAGTTTCACCCTACAGAACTGTAAGATAGATTTCTATTTTTTTAAGCCATTCAATCTGTGACTTTTGTTACTGCAGCTGCAAGACCCTAATGTGCTATAGCGTTCTTGTGTCAGCGTGACCTGAACGTCCCAGTGGTTCCACAGCCTCACTAGAGACTGGCAATGTCTCTGCATTTTAGCTTTCCTCCTATAGTATTTATGCTTACTTCTAAAGGTGAGCTTTTAAAGCCACACTTAAGAGCCCTGGGTTTTCCAAGTGCCCCAGGTGATCAACCACCAGGAGGATCTACCTTTCCTAGACTGTAGGAGAATGTTCTTCAGCACACAGGTCAGGCCCACAGATTTGGACATTCAAAATGCACATCTGGCTGTCTGTGACTCTGGGCTGGTTGTTTGTCTTTCTCAGTCTCCATTCTAGCTATAAAAATACAATGGTGATTATGCAGGGCCTCAGGAAACAGAAATAGTGAATTGAATATAGATGGATGCATTTAGGAGGGCAGGCACGTAGTAAATACTCTCTTAATACTCTTACCAATCATCCCTACAGCCAACCCTCCCCTCCCTTTCGTTCCCCTCCTTCCATTCCTACTTCAATATTTGTCTCCATCTTTCATTCTTCTCTTTCATTTTTCTGTTCTCCATTTTAAGAGTATTCTATTTTTGGACTACTTCTCCCTGCAGAATTAGCTGGGCACTTCCTAGAGATGGTTTTGTGTTGTGGCCAGACCATAAGAATCTGAGGCCATTCATATGTTTCCTCTAAGGGGAAATGGTAACTATGTAGAAGCAAATGTGGCAACTAGGGATTCATTTCTTTCCCCACTTCAGTGGTGTGTGTGTGTGTGTGTGTGTGTGTGTGTGTTTCCTTCTCATTTCAGACTTAGGTCCAAAATCATCTTAGGCATCACCTTGGCTCCCAGATGCCTTGAGAACTGTGTGTGACATGAGACCGCTTTGTCCCCTGGCAGTATCTTGGTAATATTCCCACGAACGCACATCTAAGCTTTACCCTCCATGCCCCTCKCTTGGCTTCCAGAGTGCCAGGATTCTGCAAGTCTAGAACACTTGACACAAAATCACAGAAGGCATGAAGCTAACCCTGCTGCTCCTCGTCAGTCCCACCCGAGTCCCCCTCCAGTCTCACATGCTTTCCTTCTTTGTGCTCTGCAGAGCAACGATGCCTCAGGGAACACTTGGAACTGGTTGTACTTCATCCCCCTCATCATCATCGGCTCCTTTTTTATGCTGAACCTTGTGCTGGGTGTGCTGTCTGGGTAAGTCTGCTACCCCGCTCTCCGCCCCACGCTTCCTGATGAAAACATATAAACCAACCCTTTGGGAAGCTGGAGAGGTGGCTTAGAGTTTAAGAACACTGGCTGTTCATCCAAAGGACCCAGGTTCAATTCCCAGCACCCACGTGGCTGTCTGACGACAGTCTGAAACTCCGGATCTGAGAATTCAATACATTCTTCTGGCCTCTGTGGGTTCCACACACCCACGGTATGCAGACATACATGTAGGGGAAAAATCTATACATATAAAATAAAAATAATTAAATAACTATAAGAAAGAATAATTTAAAAACAACAATACTTTGGGTTCCTCCTTTCCACAGCACACAAGCCACGCATGGTAGCTCCTGTCTCTGATCCCAGCATAGGAGGCTAAAGCAAGAGAATCCTTAGCTTCAGGTCATCCTGAGCTTCGGAACAAAACCCTGCCTTAAAAAATAAAACACGGGGCTGGAGAGATGGCTCAGCAGTTAAGAGCACTGGCTGAGCTTCCAGAGAACCTAGATTAACCCTCATGGCAGCCAACAACTATCTGTAACTCTAGTTCCAGGGGATCCAACAACCTCTTCTGATCTCCAGACACACTCGTAGTGCACAGACATACATGTAGGCAAAACACCCATATATATAAAATGCAAATAAATAAATAATTTTAAAAATTAAATAAATAATCAGCAAGGTATGAARCTATGGATGGTGACTCACACATATAATGCCAGCACTCAGGAAGTTGAGGCAGGAGGATTGCCACAAGTCTACTTCATAATCAGTTCCAGGCCAAGCTGGGTTACAGGATGAGACCCTGTATCATAAGAACAAAACACTACCAACACACACACACACACACCCCAAAGTCAAAACTCCATTTTCTTTCCTTGGGGCTGGAGATACCGCTCTGCAGTCAAGCATGCTCACTGCTAGGCTAGTCTGATGATGGACATCACTGAGCCCAGAACTCCGGAAGCAAAGGCAAGTAGATCTCCGCAAGTTCCAGGTCAGACCACTCTACACAGTAAAACCCTGTCTCAGTAACAGAGGGGGGAGCTGATAAATAATTCAGGAGAGCACTTGCTATTCCTGCAGAGGACGTGGGTTTGGTTCCCAGCACCCATATGATAGTTCACAACCATCCAGAACCAGTTTCATGGCATCTGATGCCCTATTCGGACCTCCGACACCAGGCACACACCTACATGCAGGCAAAACACTTGTACACATATAATATATAAAAGAAAAAAGTGATTATTGCTATTGCAGAGGACCCAAGTTCAGTTGCCAATATCTACATGGGGCAGCGTATAAACCACCTGTAGTTCCACCTGTAGACAATTTGTCATCCTCTTCTAGATTCCAAGAGCACCTGAGCAAACATAGTACACACACAGCATTTTCCTAATACAAACTATCCCCAAATCCCCAAAATTACTTTAATTTTTTTAAAAAGTTAATTATAAATGGACTTCATATTTCTCACCAAAGAAGTCTGGAGCACACAGTGTAGCTTGATGCTGCTACAATAACCCCAGAAACTTCCAGGTTTCCACCCCGTCTTCCTTCTCCAAGGAATTTGCTGGCAGATAGTTCGTGTCTCAAGATGACTGCCTGATACTCACAAGACGGCATGCCCATGATCCAAACAGGAGGAAGCAGAGTCTGTCAGGAGAGAGAGCAGCTGAAGGGGCAGAGGGCAGAAGTGGTGCTAGCCAGGTGTTCTGGGGGGTGGGGCAGAGGGCAGAAGTGGCGCTAGCCAGGTGTTCTGGGGTGTCAATCCAACGTGTGGCAGCCATCGCTGGCCTAGCTCCAAGCCCTTAAGCTCTTGCCTTTTTGATCCAGTGGGGACATTGGGACGTGTGTGCACTGTCAGAAATACCAGCCTTTAAGATTAGGACTCCCTCCTGAGGTTGGGAACCACTGCCTTTCAATGAATCCCCAAACTCACATGGCCTGTAAAAGTTTTCCTAACCACAGAATCTGATTTCGTTTTTGTTTTGTTGGGGGAATCGGTGGGGTGGGTTTTTGTGGTTGTTGTTGTTTTAGTTTTTTTTTTTTTTCGGTTTGTTTTTAAGACAGGGTCTCGTATAGCCCAGGATAGTCTTAATCTAGCCAAGCATGACCTTGATCTTGTGATTCTCCGGCCTCCATCTTCTGAGGTCTGGGATAACAGGCATGCACCAACATGTCGGGGTTGTGCAGTGCTGGGGAAGGACCTGATAGATATGTATTTACTGGCCGAGCCCCGACACCACCAACCCCTGGCTTCTTTGTGATTCTGCAGGGAGTTTGCCAAAGAAAGGGAACGTGTGGAGAACAGGAGGGCTTTTCTGAAGCTCAGAAGACAACAGCAGATTGAACGTGAGCTCAATGGATACATGGAGTGGATCTCAAAAGCAGGTGAGGTCCTTTCAAACTGGCGTCAGGCCAGGGATGGATATCCCAAGTCACACCTGCCAGGGAAGGCGACGGTGGGAAGACTCCAAATTGCTAGCCCCAGAGATTGGCAACAAGAATCCAAAATAGAGCAGGGGGCTTGTGGCGCACACCTGTGGCCCCTCRGAAGTCCTTCAGGCAGGACCTTAACTCTGCTCTTCTCCTCAGAAGAGGTGATCCTCGCGGAGGACGAGACAGACGTGGAGCAGAGGCACCCGTTTGATGGTAACTGTCCTGAGCCCAGCATGGAGCTGAATGCCAGGGGAGTGGGGTTGGCTGGAGCTGGGCACAGTAACTGGTTCTAGAGGGTGGCATAGGCCAGGGCAGGAAGAGATGTGAGGCTGGGCTGTGCACAGAAATTTGAATGGTTGAGTCCTGGGCTTCTGAAAGGGATCTCAGAATTCCCTGAGGTGAGTGGGTCCATTCCTGATTTCCCCCTTTCTCCGTGAATCGTGTGCTCTGCCACCAAAATTTTTCTCTTCTATAAAATGGACATAATGGAGCTGGTGGAGTGGCTCAGTGGATGAAGGTGTTTGTGTTCAAGTTTAATGACCTTAGATTCATTCCCAGGACCCACGTGGTAGAAGTACAGAAAGAAGTGCATGTGCACGCACACATGCACACCACACACACACACACACACACACACACACACACACACGTTACTAATCACGAGAGGCAGGATTGCACCTGCTGGCTAGAGGTGTAGACTGGCAACAGCGCCTGCATAAAGTTCTGGGTTGCATCCTCAGCACTGCCAAGAAAAACATAATGAGAGGCAGAGGAAATAAAGTTTCAGTGGGAGCACCTCCACCCACCCCCACTGTCCTTGACTAATATGGTCCGTTCCAACCAGCCAGATCCCCAAAGCTCAGCTGCTTCCTAGACCCCAGCCCTAGCTGTCAGTGGGAGCAGTAGACACGGGGAGAGCAGAAGAGGACAGATAGGAACCCAGTCCAGTGTCACGGGTGTGTGAAAATGGCCCACTGCTCCAAGAGTCTCAGTTAAGAGCACTCYCTGCTCTCTCATAGGACCCAGGTTCCCTCCCAGCACTCATATCAAATGACTCAGAACCCCTATGGTTCCAACTCCAGAGGGTCTGACACCCTCTTCTGGCCTCCGTAAGAACTACACTCATGTGCACAAAAGCACACGCACCTGATTTCTTTTTTAATCTTAAAAACAAAACAAAACAAAACACTATTTTATGTAGCAACAAAAAAAAAAAATTAGGAAAAATTTTTTAAATATCAAAATACCAAAAAGAAATCAAGAATCCTAGATCTTTTATTTGAGAATAGGAAGCGATTCCCTGTGGATTTTAAGTCTCTGTCAGAGTGTATRTCCACTGGCGAGCCTYGGGGAGCAACCCCAGCACTGGACAATTACCCCAACCCCAACTGACCCAGCACACGCGTGCTAGGTTAAGGGATAGACTGTGTCTTCTGTCCCAGGACTTCCAGGAAGTGAACCTTGCTCTGAATATAAAAATAGATCAGAGCCAGCATGGTGACGAACACCTACAGCCTGTAATCTCAGCGCTCCAGGGCAGAAGCAGATGGGTCTCTGTGAGGACCAGGGCAGTCAGAGCTATGTCCTGAGACCCTCTCTCAAAAACAAACAGGACCGGAGAAATAGCTCAGTAATTAAGAGTTCTGGCTGCTCTTCCAGAGGACTTGGGTTAAATTCCCAGCACTTACATGGTAGATCACAACCCTAGTCCCAAGGAATCAGGCGCTTCCTTCTGGCCTCTGTCTGCACTGCACATACGTGCTGCATAGACACACATACAGGCAAAACACCCATACACGTAAAATAATAATCGTTAACTAAAGTAAATAATAAAACCAGAACAGATTGAAAATAGTGTATCTGAGCCTGGACCTTGGTCAAGTTGAATAGTACTGGACTCTTGTCTGGACTCCCTGAAGCAAAGCCACCTCACCTTCCCCAGCGGGGGCTTGCACGTGTGTGGAGTGGCATGCTGTGGAGCAGTGGGCGTGGCAGTACAGGTGTACAGGGCATGGCATCCTGCCATCTTGCCGCCATCCTGGCATAAAAGGGTAACGCSGTCTTCTCTCGCCATGTTTCCCTTGTTGGAGCTCTTCGGAGAGCTACTCTGAAGAAAAGCAAGACGGACCTTCTCAACCCTGAGGAGGCYGAGGACCAGCTGGCCGACATCGCGTCTGTGGGTAAGTCCCTCTCTCTGCACCAATCACTGCCCGTTACCCAAGCCCAGCAGGCTCAGCCCTATGGGCCAGGCGGCTGGGTGTGGACCTTTAAACTGCTTCTTCTCACCCCCGTCAGAGGGGGGCTTGCATTGTGATGAGAACAACAGCCCTCCCTCAGTCTTTGCAGTTTATTTGGATTTTCGTATGTGTTTTGTTTTTCATACCTGGCTGGATCCTKTCTCCTAATACCATTGTAGTGTCTCAACTCAACAAGCCCCATGAATCATCTAAAGATGCATTTGTTTCCGTATTTTATGTATATGAGCACTCTATTTGCCAATATGGCTGCTTGACATATGGGCATCAGGCAGAAGAGAGCATCAGATCCCAGTGCTCTTAACCACTGAGCCATCTCTCCAGCTCCCATGAAGCTCTTTATTGTAGGTGTAAATCCAAATTCTGTTCATTTATATCCGGCTCCAGTCAGAGAGCAGGCTCCGAGTCAGCGTGGCTGAGTGTCCTACTCTAAACACTGGGCACAGCAAGGCATGGTGRCGCACACCTTTCTCTCAGCCCTGCGGAGGCAAAGGCAGCTGCAGCTGTGAGTTAGAGGGCAGCCTGTGCTACTTAAGAAGCTCCCAGCCAGCCCTGAGACCCTGTTTCAAAAWCAAACAAACATAGCACAGCAAAGTTCCTCTGTCCCTGAACTGCTCCAGACTCCGGGTGTTTTTCAGATCTGGGGATATTTCCTTATATATCAGGTGGTGTCTTAGGCTAAAACCAATCTTCACTTATTTCTCAGACACAGAGCCTTAAAGGTAACTTTAGACTCCTTTAAATATTTTTGTGTGACCAGGTGTGGTGGTACATGCATGTAAATCCCATGACACGGATCTCTGAGTTCCAAGATCACAAGAGTTCCATGGTCTAAACTCTGTCTAAGTCGGTATGAAAAATAACAATAACATATAACATAAAATAACAATAATTCTGTGGGCAGGCATAATGGCTTAGCAAGTAAGGGCGCTTGCCAATAAGTCTGACCTGAGTTCGATACCCAGAGTCAGGGTTGTTGAAAGGAGAGAATCGAGTCTCTCAAGCTGTCCTCAGACCTCCACACTCGCTGCACATTACACACCGATACACAATAGATAAATTACATTGTAATTTTAAAACACTGTTTTGTGCAGGAAATAATAACAGATTTTTAAAGTTTTTTTATTATTTTGTTGTGTATGATATATCAGGGACGGTCCCACATGCCACAATAGCGCTGTGTCAGAGGACAACTCCGGAGTTCTGAGGCGCTTTTCCCTTCTTGCCAGCCCCAGATGGACTTTTCCACATGTGGTGTTGTGTGGCGTGCGAAGGTTTAACACTGGAAGCGCATAGATGTTCAGATTAGGAGCGTCCGTCTGGGGTCACTGGCCAATGAACGGGGAATAAGAACTGGGTTCAACACGAGACAGGCAGACTTCCCATCCGTGTGAAAGTTCTCACCCAAGGAGAATACACATTAAACGGAGATTTGGGGCTGAGGGATGGCTCGGTCAGGAAAGTGCTTGCCTCAAAAGCACAAACACCTAATCCAAGCGCCAGGACAGGAGTGGAGCACATTGGTGATCCCAGTGCTGACAGGAGAGTCGCTGGCCAGCCTCGCTTAACAGTGAATTCCAGGCCAGTGAGAGACCCCAACGCAAAGGGCTGTGGGTGGTGTCCCGAGGAGGCTACCTCAGCTGTCCTCCAGCCTCTCTGCAGACATCCGCCCACACAGACACTAACATGGCCACACACACACACACACACACACACACACACACACAAAGATAAAGGTGCTTGCCGCCATGCTTGACCTGAGTCACGTGGTCAGAGAAGGCTTCTTGGAGGGGATGGCATTGGGGTCGAGAGCTGAAGGCGGATGGCAGCAGAATGGCTGGAAAGGTGTCTCTTTAGCAGTGCCACGGGCTGGCGCTGGGGATGTTGGGAGGACAAGGGGTGCCAATGCAAGCACACCCCTCTAAGAGCGCCCATCTTTCCTCTCAGGGCTCTCCGGTCCCCAGGAGTGGCTCTACCGAGGACGTCTGTCTCCTAGCCAGTTACTCCGAGTAGGAACCCTGCTGTGCACATTCACTGTGGCTCCCCACACCCTATGGGCGTGCTCCCGGGGATAATTACAGGGTCAAAGCTATGAATGACTGCCGTACTCTCGGAGCCACTGAATGAGGGACACTCATTCATGCACTTTTCAGGGACACAGATTCTCACTGGTCCCACCCTGGTTCTGCGCATTCCCTTTGCCGGTTAAGGACGTTTGTAGCTCTGTTTTAAAGCTCGCTTTCCATTCCTGGCCGAGCTCACTCTTGTTTATAGTGACTGTTACTTCCGGTTCTATTTGTGGCTGCACCTGGTCATGTCCTCTGGGTAGGTTCTGCAGATGTCGCTCTCTTCTTCGTTTTCAGTCAGCACTGGCCTTGAGGACTCATTTTAGAGTCACTTCTCCTCNTTTGGTTTTTTGGGGTTTTTTTTGTTTTTTGTTTTGTTTTGTTTTTTTGGTTTGGTTTTTGGTTTTGTTGTTTTTTTTTTTTGTTGTTTTTTTTTTTGTTTTTTGGTTTTGGGGTTTTTGGGTTTTTTTTGACCCACACGATCCCCGTGTAACTCTGGCTGTCTTAGACCTCACAGAGATCTACCTGCCTCTTCCTCTGTGTGCTGACATCTAAGGTGTTCACCATGCCGGGCTGTCTACTTCCCCCAAGCCCCTGAAGAGACTAGAGATCTTCTTTCCTGGCCTCCCCAGGTGCACATGCAGACAACACTCACACACACAAAGTAAAAATAAGTCTGGCCAGACCTGGAGGCTTTAGCCCCAGCGCTCCAGGGCAGAGGCCAGTAGATCTCTGTGAGTCTGAGGCTAGCCTGGTCTACTTAGAGATCCAGGTCAGCCATGGCTACATAATAAGACCTTGTCTCAAAAAAACCAAAACCAAACCAAACCAACAAATGTGTGTTTATGTACATATGCTTCCATGTAGCATGCATGTCACCATACATGTATGGAAGCCAGAAGACAACCTGTGGGTCCTCGAGATCAAACTCGAGTCGTCCAGCTCAGAGGCAGGCCCCTTCAGCCCTGTGCCATCTTCCAAGCCCCAGTCTTTACTCTGTTCATCCTAACCGGCAAGCACCTTTGTCTGTGTTGTTGTGTACTTAGGAACCCGAGTTGAGAGCTTGTGAATGCGATGGGTGCCCACTCCTCCTAGTGAGTTTCTGGTCTTCATCCTTTATTCTGACAGACATGAAAAGTTGATCCAACCCCACGCTGACAAGGATGAGGGGAAACTGAGACTCTAAGACGCTCTTGGTGGGGGCATAAATCTCTGATGTTCCTGCTCGTTTATGATATATCACTTGGCATTATTCGATTATAGATCGATTGCTTGGCCTACTGTCTGTGCAACTTTTATTCTTTGTTTTCCTGCCTTTGCAGAGCAAAGGGCACAGCCGGGGGAGTGCCGTGGGAGTCCACTCCTCTACTCAGCTCCAAACCCAGCTCCCTCGCCTTCTGTGAATTCTCTGGCAGAATKGCTTCTGGTGTTTGAATAAGTAAATGCAAAGGCCAGAGTGGGGGCCGCAGGAGCACTCCCCGCTGAGAATGCACAAGGCACTGGGTCCTACTCTCACACTGGAACCCTAAGACCAAACAAATTTAAAAGTCTGTGAGGGCTCAGGGCGTGAAGTCTTGCCTTGCAAGCTGAGGACTTGAGTTTGAGTCTCGGAGCTCATGGAAAGGCAGAGTCAGGAGCGTGTGTCTGTAGCTCTAGCACAGCAGGGAGGTAGAAGGCAAAGACAGATGCACTCCCAGAAACTTAAAAGGCCAGGTAGCCAGCGTCGAACAACAAAAAAGAGCCGATTTCAATGGGAATGATGACACACACTCTAATTCCAGCACTGGGAGGCAGAGACAGATCTTTATGAGTTCAGTTCCACACTGGTATACTTAGTGAGTTCCAGGCCAGCCAGGGCTACATAGTAAGACCCTGTCTCAAACAATCAATAAACAAAAACCCTTTTCAAATGAGATAGAGGATGAGGATGGCATCCAAAGCTGTCCATATATGTACCATGCTTGTGAATGACATACAAGTGTCACTTTGTATACATGGAAATTTTTGAAAGAAAAGACAGTGTCTTTTAATTTTTTAAATGGACCCCAAGCACAGTCTGTAGTTTGATGTCCCATGGTAGACTTCACCCAGGCAGCAGATCTGCTCGGCCACAAAGAAGGAGACCCCATGCTAACCACAAGCTTCCTAGATTGCCCAGAAGGGATATCTGGGATCCCAGAGCTCTGAGAAGGAAACTCTGTGGTTGTGCTTCTTCTTCACTGGCCCCACTGTGCTGTGAATTAGTAGGTGAGCAGCCCCTAGCAGGGTTTCTCACCCTGAGGAGCTGACTGTGGGGCGAGGAAGGGGACCTGGGTGGGGCTAAGATGTCTGCTAGAAAGACAAGTTCCTTCATTGTAARATGTGGCCAGACGATGTGTAGCAGTGTGTTACATCCTTTAAAATAGCCAGGGATGCAGGGAAGATGGCYTGGTGGCTAAAGTGCTGCGCGTAYAAGCCTGGGGGCCTGCGTTTCACCCTCCAGCATCCGTGTACAGAGAGCTGGGTGCAGTGGTGCATGCTAATGGTCACAGCCTGGAGAAGATGGAGACAGGTGCGTCCCTGGGCTCTCTGGCTAGACAATCTAACCTAGAAGGCAAGTTCCAAACCCTGTCTCAAAAAAAAATGTGGATGGCGCCTGAAGACCTCTGGCTTCCATATGCACGTACGCACACAGGTACACACAGGCATAAGAATTCAAAATCATGTGGGTATGCACACATGTGTGCGTGCACATGCAYACATGCATGCATAACTGCACACGCACGCACGCACATACACACGCAATCTGAGAGACAAARGAAAATCATGTGGGTGTATTGCTTTTCTGTCACTGACACACGCCTGAGGTCATCAACTTGTAAGGAGAGAAGAAGGGTTGTTCTGGTTCATAGCTGGGCGGTTCCTGTCAGCTGTCACTCATTTCTGTCMCCTTTGTGTGGCAGAAGCAGCTGCTTCCATCATAGCAGCAGGGAGGGAGGTCAGGAATAAGTCAAGGCAGGAACTCCGAGGCAGAAGCCAGTGCATGGGCCATGGAGAGGTGCTGCTTACTGGCTTGCTTCCTCTGGCTGGCTCAGCCTGCTTTCCTATAAACCCCAGGACTCAGTGATAGCACTGCCCACAGTGGGCTGGGCCCTCCCCTCCACACCAGTCTCTAAGAAAATGCACCCACAGACTTGCCTACAGGCCAATCTTACAGAGACATTTTCTCGATTAAGATTTCCTCTTCCCAGATAAATATAAATTTGTCAAATTGACCGAAAACCAACCAGCACATCCCTCTAGGCCCATCTCATGGTGTCTGTCACCTCGCATTTATGCTAAGAGGCTGGAAGCATTTAAGATGCAAACCATAGCAGTAAAGTAATACACATGATAACT